>JAOTRA010000002.1:13032134-13041432 GCA_026260255.1 Pseudolaguvia tuberculata | reverse complement strand
TCTCTCTCTCTCTCTCTCTCTCTCTCTCTCTCTCTCTCTCTCTCTCTCTCTCTCTCTCTCTCTCTCCCTCTCTCCCTTTCCTTTTCTCCACACGTCTTCCATGCTGGGTTTTGTTTTCCTCTCATGGAGATTTGGCAGCAGTTCAGGCGATACCATTCGGTTTCTTTTCACCATGAGCTTAGAGTCTGTGCCAGTGTCTTTACCCAGTCCACAACACCTTAGCACTAAGCTCTGCCAATACCCAGAAAGAAGAAGAGGGAGAGAGGGGGGGGGCAGAAACAGTGTGGGAAAGCCGGACAAAAGAATAAAACAGGAGGACACAATCCTCAAAATGGAATTCTCTTTTTCCGGATAAACTTAAAAAAAAAAAAGCACAAAAAACCCCCAGAAAAAACTACCAGAAAACAAAGGATGAACGGATGAACAGAAGACTTACTTACATTTGTATTTCTGTTCCATTTTTGGAGAGAAAGGCTACGTTGGGACCAATCGGTTTTGGACATTTTCTACATAATACTTGCTAATCAAAGGAAACACCAAGTATTAAAGGATACTAGTTACTTTTGGACTAAAATTACTCATGGCACACACACGTTTTTGCCTGGGGTTCACCACACCGGTGTTGAACCCTTGCCATGTTGTCAATCTAGAGTCAGTAAGAAATGCCAACACATAGCAGACTAAGGTGGGCATATGGCTGGGCTCTGATTGGCTGGATCGCTACTGCAGGTGGAAATTTGGCTACAGTAACACTGTCCAGATCCTGCACAGTGCCGCGTGTCCGTTGGAATCTTCCGGAACACTCTGGCACTGCTGGGTTTAGCCGGAGATGGATTAAAATAGCTGAGGAAAGTGAGATAAGGAATGAAGCAGGAATTTTGGGTAACCACCACCCACCACAAAGTCTTAAAAGTGAAACGGGTCAGGTGGTAGCAAAGGAGTACTACCAACCCCTCAGTCCTTTTACAGGATGTTAACCAAACTTTGTTTTGTTTCTTGTCTGACGCTCGAACGATAATACTGTCAACATACATGCTGCTGACTATGACTGCTATAAACCAAACATATGGCAAAGCTCTGATCAGCTGGCATCCTCCAAATCTGCAACCCAAAGCAGAAAAAAACCCGCACACAAGCCAAAACCAATTAAATGCACCAACATACCAGATTGGGCGACGTGGTAACCTCACAACAAGAAGGTCTCAGTTTCGATTCCCGGGCTGGGGCAATTTCTGCACGCAGTTTGCATGTTCTCCCTGCAAGGTTTGTGTTGGTTTTCTCAATGTTCTACAGTTACATCCTACAGTCCAAATACATGTACATTAGGTTGATTGGCGATTCTAAATTGCCTATAGGAGTGAGTGTGTGTGTGTGTGTGTGTGTGTGTGGTTGTTCATCTAACTTCATCCAACAGTGTTGTGTTCTGTGCCCTCTCCTATACTCCCTATTCACCTATGACTGCGTACCTGACTTTGCCTCTAACAGCATAATCAAGTTTGCACGGTGGTAGGCCTGATCAGAGATAACACTGAAATGTCCTATAGGGATCAGATCCAGCACCTAGTGACATGGTGTGAGGACAACAACCTGGAACATAATACGAAGAAAACAAAGGAGGTCATCGAGGACTTTAGACGATCTGGTAATCACACTGATACTCCTGTCCACTTCAATGGGGCAGTTGTTGAACGTGTGCAAAGTCTTAAGTTCTTTAGAGTTCATATCTCAGAGGACCTCAACTGGACATCGAACTCTTATCTGATGATTAGAGACTCAAGAAATTTCAGCTGTGTTCCAGATTACTGAGAATATCTACCGTTGTACCATAGAGAGCATCCTTACATACTGCATCTCAGTGTGGTACGGCAGCTGCACCGTTTCAGACCGGAAAACCCTACAGAGGGTGATGAAAACTGCCCAATGGACCGCCCTGTCCTCTCACCCAAACCATGGACTGTTCACACTTCTCCCATCAGGAAGGCACTACAGGTGCCTCAGAGCTCGCACCAACAGACTGAAAAATTGCTTTTTTCTGTAGCTGTTAACACACTGAACAGCTAAACACAAATATGGACCTTCACACCACCGCAAAGTCACTTCACACACTTTACCTTGTTCTAATGTCCACCATGCATCTGTCACTCTTCTGCATATATCGCACTACAACCACCTGCACCTTCTCATCTTATATCTTGCATCACTGCAGCTTTATTGTTACCTGCACTACATATTCATATTTATATCTGTTATTTCTACTCAACATTCATTCTGTATTTATTGTAAATAAGACACTTATGCACTTCTGGCTAGATGCTAAGCTGCATGTCATTGGCTCTGTACTTGTACTCTGCATAATGACAAAGTTGAATCTAATCTAATCTAAAAGTGTGGCCCTTCGACGGACCTATCCAGGTGTGGGGGATAGGCTCTAGAATTAGGCAATAAGCAAGTTGGAAGATGAATGAATGAACAAACATTTTCACAGGTCGGTAAGGAACCTGCATGTTTACCTACTGCACTTGATGAAATGAGACACTCAGAATAATTGGCCACCTTCAATCAAACAGATAACTACTGGTGTATTCTGCACTAGTCCTTAATCTAAAGATTTTTTTAATGTACCTTTACAGGCTAGCGAGTTAAATGAAAATACTTTAAACACTATTTTACCCAGAAAAAAAAGGATATTGCTGATAAAACATAGGCACTCATCACTTTTTTTATTCCACTGTCGGGTGCCGGTGCTGATAATCTTCTCGGGAATTGGATTTTATGACAAAACCAGCAAGCCCTGATCCACACAGGATGCTGCAGTCCCCCACGTCTACTCCACCGTGAAGCAAAGAGCATCCTAGCCTGCTCAGTCCACACACCACATGTTCTGTTCACACCCGTATCCAGGCAACCCTTTCCGGTTGCCATGGAGAGTACCCCCTCCCTCTACAAATCACCCCACCCCGCCAACACAAACATCCTCATCTACTGCTGGCAAGATGGAGGCATGCAGGTCTGAAGGAACGGCAGCAGAATTCTGATGGGCCTTGGTCCTTGCACTTAATTAAACCCTTCTCTTGGACTCATGGGTAATTATATTTTATAAACAGACTACAGAGTCTGTTAGCTTAAATATCTCATCAGGACTGCTGTTTATATTTTGACTATTCTTTTAGAACACATTTAACTAACCAGACTGTAAAGAAACCCCATAAAAATCATGTTCTTTCCAAAAGAAGGTACCTCCATTAATTATTAACACCCAGAATGATGAGCTCAGACATCCTCTACAAAAAGATACACAGGTTTCATTACTGCTTCATTTTCTGATAAGGTTCTACAGCCTTTTTACAGTAAGTCAGCTGTTCACGCCATTGTTTGCTCAGGCAGCTTTATGGTGAATGACATGAGCAGACTCCATAAGATCATCAGCAAAGCTAAAGCCCTTTCACACACTCTCATGTCAGTAACGGAGAGAACAGAAGACACCAGGCCAAGCCTGTGAGCATTACAAGCAATTCCTTCGATATGCTCGATGAGACAATCGATGTCGAGTGGCGCATCCTCTGCAGCAACCTGCTCCTGCGCTACAGAAATTCTTTGCAGGTTTTACTAGAAGACAATTGTTCGACTGTTCTTTCAAATCAAAAGATTCTTCTACAATGTTCACTGTTCCTCAGGGTGTGTTTACAGTTCTCATGTTTAGTGCAATTTAAAAAATAAATCAAAACTCTGCTGTGGACAGCACAATGGTGTATTGGTTAGCACACAGCCTCACAACAAGAAGGTTCCGGGTTCGATTCCCGGGCCGGGAATCTTTCTGTGCTGAGTTTGCATGTTGTCACCGCTCTTGCGTGGGTGTCCTACGGGTACTCCGGTTTCCTCCCACAGTCAAAAAAACATGTACATTAGGTTGATTGGTGATTCTTAATTGCCCATAGGAGTGAATGTGCGTGTGGATGGTTGTTCGTCTGTTACCCTGAATTGGGGAATAAGCGGGTAAGAAGGTGAATGAACGAACTCGGGTGTGAATTCTTAGGTAGTGCGGTTCATTTAAGCAAGTGTGAACGTTGCAGTCAGAACCTTGGTGTGCGCCAAACCACTGGCCCAAGGCTGCTAAAAAGATGGGTCTCAGTAACATTGTGATTCTTTGATGACAAAGGACCTGATGCTCAAGAATACCTGCTTTCCCTTATCAAAGGAGCTATGAGTCCTTACCACAGAACATCAGGTTTCTGTAGTGTTTCATGAATTTGAGCTGAAACCATAAATACACTATATTGCCAAAGGTTTGTGATAACCTGACATATCTGAAAGCCCGCAGTTGGTCTAGAATGTTTTTGTACATTGTAGCATTACATTATTCTTTCACTGGAACTAAGAGACTCCAACACTGTTCTAGCATGACAATAACCCTGAGCACAAAACCCCTGACTTCCATTATCACATGCTGGGTTATTATTAGAGTGAAAAAAACACCAGTGTTTGACACTAAGTCCTGTTCTTACCACCACTGAACCCCTTTGGGATGAATTGTAATGGAGACTGACCCTCCCCAGACCTCCTTACACCAACATTAATGTTTGATCTCACTAATACTGTTGGAGCTGAATGGGTTCCAGATTCGATTCCCAGGCATAAGTTCTTTCTGTGCGGTGTTTGCGGGTTCTCCCTGTGCTTGTGTGGGTTTTCTCCGGGTACTCCGGCTTCCTCCCACAGTCTAAAACATATACATTAGGTTGACTGTTGATTCTAAATTGCCCATAGGCAATTAGTAAATGTGAGTGTGTGTGGTTGTTTGTCTATGTGAGGTGCTGCGATGGACTGGCAACCTGTCCAGGGTGTAACCCTGCCTCTTGCCCTATGTGAGCTGGGATAGGCTCCAGCAAAACCCTGTAGCTGAAGGTGTTTGCACACTACCTTAGCACACCCACAAATGTGTCCTTACAAAACCGTTCTGAAAAAGGCCACAATCACACAGAATCAAGTGACCAGTTCCTTTTTTTTTCCTCCAATGTGCCATCGAAAGGTTGTGGTGAAATAATGTGGCCATCAAATTCTAAAAGACATCGACCACTGTGAACAAACTTGACTGTTCTGGAGCTGTAAAACCACTAAGCATATGGGTTCTCTAAAATCAGTCTGTAATAGCTAGCCATAAAAAGAACAGCAGGTACTGCCTCCATCAGAGCCCAGAGCTCCTGCCACACCCCCACATGGGAGGTGGAGGCCCGGAAACTTCAGCCATGCTGCGACAATGAGCTGCTTTGACAGACGGAGCAGGAATTTACGACGTGGGTGGAGCTTTCATGCGCAAAACGCACAGATGGTCCTCTGACATTGCCATGGTTCTAAAACTCCCACAATGCATTGCTCAGCACTATACAACATAGGACACTAAAAAAATAGCAGTGATCACGAACACGTGGTAATGTAGTTTTTCGCAGGTGTTATCTTTAAAGTGTGTCACATTGATAGATAAGCAATCGGATGTTAAAAAAATAGCTTGGATAGAAGAAAAAAATTGCCATTTTTAGACGGCGGTACATAAAAGGTGTGGCAATGTGTCTATGAAAAGGAGTCCCAGAGATCTCTGAGGAATAAGTATGCATTCTGGGTAATGTACTCCAAAAAGGCTTAGGGTTTTGGTTCGTTATTAAGTTCCCTGTAACCCACTTTTTATAAATTTGGTATCATTTATTCTATTAATTTTCTACCAGATTAATAAATACAACAGTACTTACCTGGATCATTGTGGCAAAACTTAAAAGCGACGACACCCTTTTGATCAAACTCTTTCCCAGTCACAAGCTTCAGAACATACCGTTTGTAAAGAGTTTTCACAAAAAGAAAAAAATGTATAGAAAGTACATGATGCGTGCATGGAAACAAGACAATTAAACACATTTTCTTATACAAGTTTTTGGTCACCTGAGAACCACAAACACGGATGATTTTCATCATCATCATTTTCCAAATCGATTCCCATTTTTACTATCAGAGAGGTCTGGGGAGAGTCAGTCTCCATTCCAATTCATCCCAAACGGGTTTAGTGGTGGTAAGATCAGGACATTGTGCGGAACACTAGTGGTTTTTAATCCCCTAATAATAACCCAGCATGTGATAATGACCCCACATTAGGGAACACGTGGGTTAGAAGTATGAATGAATGAATGAATGAAAAAAATATATACAGTAAACTAAAGAACAGTTATTAACATGACAAAGGAGTGGTATAAATGAAATAAATGTAAGTCGCTCTAAATAAGTTTACAATAATAAAAAAGAAAAGAAAGAAAGATTAAAAGGTAGCGCTCTAGAGGAAGGAATTTTTAATAGTTCTTTTTTATAGTTATTTAAATGTATATTATTTTTACTTTTATTATTTATTTTCATTTAGACATATATTTATTTTTATATTTATATAAGACTTCCACTAGTTACTTATTAACAACATTTAACTTTTCATTTCAACGTTAAAGTAAGTAAAAAGTATCGGGGTCGGATATTCAAATATTTGAGCCCGTTTTATGCTTTTATTAATAATAAAATAAAGAATAATAAGGAGAAAAATAAATAAAAAATTTGTTCTATCAGAATTTTTAGTAAAACAGTTTAATTAACAGGATAATTATTTAAACGGACAGGATATTAATAAATTCATTAAAACGTTAAACATTTAAAAGTTAGAATTTTAAAACTGTATATTAGGATTTAATTATCTATTTATATTTAAAATCAAAGGAAAGTGTATTTAACTAGAAGGACACGAGTTGTTTGTTGTTGTTTGTCTGGGGGGGGAGGTTGGAGGAGGGGGCTAGGATGGGGAGGGGGGGGGTTAAGAGAATAATTTACCTGCCACTTCTAGTTTCTCCTGCCTGCCTTTCAGCGCCTGGTCTTTGGTTACCATCACCAGCTTGCTTCCCATTCTGAAGTACGCTAAAGACACCCTGAAACCCAAAGTAGCCAAAATACACTTCGATATACTTCTGCTGAGAAGAGGTGGCATTTCTTCCGGGTATGACGCAATCCGTATGACTATAGGTTGCCCGGATGAGAGCACTACTTCCTACTACTTCCTACGCGCCCTATCTAGTGCACTACTTTACTGGTAACAACTATATGGTACTAGTTTTGCAATTGGTGGTTAAAACGCGGAGGGAGAACCGGTCAAAAGATGAATATTCATGGTGTTGGGAGAGGCTTAGTGATCTGCATATTAAACAGGCAGGGGTTAATGTGACTTTGACACAAAAAAGCCTCCTGTGCAGTACGAGAGGCTATGAAATTAAATTAAAATAAATAGGCACATTAAGAAAAGCGTTCAGAATGCAAATGAAGTTTACAAACCACAACTCCATGTGAAAAAAAAAATGGTTTCAGACATTTTGTATGCAGGGGCATTTAATCATTATTAATTGCCCTCCTTTAAATATTTGCATTTATTGCTTGATTTGCATTGGAGCTAAACCTGCACAATATTTTCCAGTAACATTTCTGTAAAGGCAAATAGAGTGCAAAATGTACCTCAGTCCCCCGATGAAGCACTTCATATACATACACAAGTGTGTGAACTCATGCTAATGACAATATTAGAATATTCAATGAATCATGAAGAGGCTAAATGAGCTTTTAGGCCACTGTAGTCAGGTGTCCATCTCAAGATGAAGGCCTACGTGTTCTCATTTTGGTGTTATAAATGATTACCAGAGAGTATAACAGGACAGGAAGTGATTTAGTGATTAAAAAATAGCATACACAGCTGTATATCTATTCATTCATATTATGCAAAGGGGCAGCATGGTGGTGTAGTGGTTAGCACGGTCGCCTCATGACAAGAAGGTCCCGGGTTCGATTCCTGGTTTACTCTAGGTACTCCCGTTTCCTCTCACAGTTCAAAAACATTTACATTAGGTTGAGTGTGTGTGTGTGTGTGATTGTTTGTCTAGGTGTCGCCCTGCGATGAACTAGTGACCTGTAACCCCGCCTCTTGCCCTATGTGTGCTCGGATAGGCTCCGGCAGACCCCCGTGACCTTGAATCAGAATATAAGAGGGTTAGAAGATGAATGAATGAATATTATGCAAAGTGTGAGCTTTGTTTATGTAACCTATGTAATCAGGTTTTATTAAGACATTGAGGTAACACAGAGGTAAATTATACAGAAGTTATCTCATCCTGCGGTGGTGTAGTGGTTAGCATGGTTGCCTCACAATAAGAAGGTCCTGGGTTCGATTCCCGGGCCAGGGAATCTTTCTGTGCAGAGTTTGCATGTTCTCCCCATCCTTGCATGGATTTCCTTCGGGTACTCCAATTTTCTCACATCGTCCAAAAACATGTAGATTAGATTGATTGGTGAGTCAAAAATTGCCCTAAGGAGTAAATGTGTGTGTGTTCGTCTACATGTGCCCTGCAATGGACTGGCGACCTGTGTAGGGTGTGTCCCTGCCTCTCGCCCTATGTGCGCTGGAAAAGGCTCCAGCAGACCCCTTTGACTCTGAATTAGGGATTAAGCGGGTACGAAGATGAATGAATGAATGAATGAATGAATGTCTTGTCCTTTGTAAATTGAAAAAACAGATATGTGCTTATGAATGTGTAGCAGAAAACAAAAACAATAAAAAAATTGAAATCTTTTTTTCGGATTGGAAGAGAGTGTTTATGTATTTATAAAGAAATATTTAAGAAGACACCTGGTTAGGAAAATTCTAAGAAAGTACATGGTGTTGTCTCAGTACCCTGTAGAGTCGATTACCCAGAAAACCAGGTGTCAGTCAGACTGTCCAAAACCGGACAGATCAGAATGGAAGACTGGGTGTGAACGAGAAAGCCAATTTTTCTGCAAAAATCTTTTGACAAATATATCCATAATCCTTTGCTTTATCCTACTTTCCATTTTATTTTTTGCAATAAACTGTAGTTGACAGCAACAAAATCACAGAAACCGTTTGCACTTACAGTTTGCCCTCGTATGCTAAAGCTCATGCTTGAAGAAATGGATTAGATTTAATTCCACCCATGGGCTTGCCTTATCCTCCCACAGCTTTATCCCAATACCTCGCCCAATTTGCCATAAAAAAATGGCACTGGCAACCCTGTAGTTAACAAACCAGCATGACACCATGTTAACATTATTATTGCTTAAGAAAAATAAAGGGAAAACATTATTTTAGTGTTTAAACACAATTTAAAAACAGAAAAATAGTTACTATTGTAGTGCAACCCATTAACCTGAACATTATTTCATCCATTATGGGTCATTTCCTTCTGTAAATTTTTCATGAAACAGCAGAAAAAGTATGAGT
>JAOTRA010000002.1:12959876-12978402 GCA_026260255.1 Pseudolaguvia tuberculata | reverse complement strand
ACACACACACACACACACACACACACACACACACACACACACACACACACACACACACACACACACACACACTCGTACACACACTATTCTTGATCATAAAGATCACATCCGTTTTTGTTCTTGATTTTCTTGGTCATGTAAATCTTTATTAAAATATTCTACACTTTATAACATAAACGTCGATAAACATCTGTAATTTATAGAGTAATATTTCCACTGGTAATGTATGTGACACATGTGATGAATGCATAGGAGTGACGTTGTTATAATGTAGAAGTGGTGGATTTAGACTTTTTTTTTTTATATAAATGAACAAAAGGGAAGTGTTGGCTTAGTGACTAAGGTGTTAACTGATACCAAAAAGACCGGGGTTCGATTCCTGAGCAACCACTGAGTTCCTGATCAAGGTCCTTAACCCCTAATTGCTAAATTGTAAGTCGCTCTGGATCAAGGCGTCTGCCAAATGCTGTAAATGTAAAAGGGAAGTCAGCATCTTATAGGGTTCCCGTACCATCAGCATCTGTTTGGAAAGGTTTTTCTTTTTTTAAGAAAGTCATTGAACAGATTCTGATGAATGTTTTTAATAATTTAACTGATCTGGTTTGGTTTTATACTGCAGTTGCAAATAATGACCACTAGTTGTGGTCAAGGGCTTGCTTTATTCATACTAATAGTAATTCAGTTCTCATCCGAACAAATAATGCTTTGGGTGTCGTCTGATTTCAACATACACATTAGTATATTATTATTATTATTATTATTAATAAAACTTATTTTTTATACATTTACATATTTTTAATACAGACCAATTGTTTGGAATGAATTGTATGCTACAAAGTTACTGTAAACCCATTGTTTTATAAAATAAAACAAGTATAATAATAATAATAGTAATAATTATTATTATTTTGATATGTTAAAGCTGGGATGGGATGAAGTGGTAGTGCAGTGTTTAAAGTATTGGATTGCTAATTGGAGGATCCAGGTTCGATTCCGGGTGCATCCATATGCGCAAAACCATTAACCCCCCAATTTCTCTGATGTATAAAAGAAATAAATGTACTTATTGTACTGTAAAATAATGTAATGGTACAGGAATTCCTAACAAAGGGAATACGGAAAAACGGTAATGCAGTGGTTGGTAGTAATTAAAAGATTAGGATTGGATACCTAACACAAACACTGTTGGGCTCCTGAGCAAGGCCCTTAAACCCAAATTGCTGAATTGTATAGAAGTGATAAATGGATAAGGACGTCTACATACTGTACATGTGTATAAAAGTGGTATAATGGTTATTAATCACTTTGATTTGATAAGGACCCCTGTAAAAATGTGTGTATTATGATTGATTAAGTACGTAGAAGGTGTACAAAATGCTGTCCTATGTTTATGTATCGTCCAAGTGCTGAATATATATGATGGTAAAAGAAAAGACGAGTGCTCGGATTGTGATCAGAATCTGTTGTGGTGTAATACTCTAATAGCGACTAAACCTTGTGTTGTGTTTATCTTAAACACACACATGATAATACACTTAATAAGGATAACAAAACGCATGGCGTGGCTTCGAAGCAGGCAATGAGTGCCACTTTCTTTGAAGAAGTTTTTTCCATGTACATCGGATGTCATTCAAGAAAAAAAAAAAGGTCAAAATAAATTCAGAGACAGAGCAAACCGCAGGGTCTACCGCTTGGAGAGGAAAGTGCAAATATTTTGGCTCCAACTTTATCATTTCAGCTTCTTCTTCTTTAGGAACCTCTTCTTTTTTACTCGCTTTCTGTTCAAGTCTTTTTCCTACTCTTGGATCATCTTCTAGAAGGTTCTGTCCTCACACTAGACGGCCTACTGGGAAGAGACAGATAGGAATCAGTGTTGCGTTCACTACGGTGCACATCACATGAAAGACAACAGCATGGCCAATCCGACAAAATCACCGGTTCAGGAATGCATGTACCAACACACACACACACACACACACACACACACACACACACACACACACACACACACACACACACACACACACACACGCAACTTGTCTTAAAATGACAAACAGGGAGAGGATAATGTGATGTGATGTGGAAGGAAGTACGGTCTGATGACGGTTCCCATGATGCCCAGGGTTCATGAAGGATGTACTGTATGATGCATATAGTGTGTGTCCACATGGTTATGTGAGTGTGACTGAGCATGGGAAGATAGAGTTCTCTCCCTTTCGGGAGTCATGTGGGAAACAGATCTTTTCTTTTGTGATCAAGTCGTAATTCTTTCTCAGACTTTACCTTCCGATGCTTATCCCTCTTTCTCTCATACTTCACTAGTTCTCTGGATTGTCTGCTGACCCCTCCAAGCTGCTGTTCTACACACTGCAGAAATCTGCGCTGTTGTTTGAGTTTCCCATAAGAAAATATTCATTTATATATTAATAACATTATGAATAGATTTGATATGTTGCTTGGATATATTTAAAATAAAACAAATAGGACAGGCAAGTCACTCTGGATTAGGACGGTGGTCAGGGTTAGAACCAGAGGAGTTAGATTCGGGTCCTGAGTAGAACCAAGGGTTAGTTTTGAGTCTTGGATAGAACCAGGAATTATATTTGTGTATTGGACAGAACCGGAAGTTACAGACTCAGTTCCAGGAGTTAAAATTGGGTCCTGGACAAAAACCAGGAGTTATAGTCAAATCAAGGACAGAACCAGGGAATAGATTTGGCTCTCGGACATAACCACGTATTACATTTGGGTCCTGGATGGAACTAGAAATGATATTTGGGTACTGGACAGAACCAGAACTTAGTGTCGGTTCCGGGATAGAACCAAAAGTAGTTAAAGTCAGGTACTGAACAGAACCAGGAGTTAGAGTCCTGGACCAAAACCAGGAGTTACAGTGAAATCATGATAGGAAGCGGAAGTTAAATTGGGGTTCCAGGAGTTATAGTCAGGGTATATTTAGGTAAGAACAGTGTGTTCAGCTATTCTGATGGTTATAGTTGTAGGTTAGCAGAATACTATGTTAGCATCATTTTTTGTTATTGGTTCAATTATTATTAAATAAGATATTATTCAAATTTTCTACAAATTATTATAGAATTATTATTATATTATTTTAAATTCTAATAATACATTTATTAAAAACTACCAATCCCAGTATAATACCCCTAAGGTTAGACACTACAATACAAATCATTAAAGCCATATTCGCTTTATTTCATGACATAGCGCGACATATATGACATATGAGATAATCAATCTAACGTTTGTAAAGAAATGGTGAGTCAGCTGCATGGGGTATGGGACTCCTTTTGGGCCCATTAATCACATTAAAGCCAGAGTTTTGAGGAAATAGACGGCTTGACTGGGTGAGGGAGCCCAGATTGCTTACAGGTGGTGTCTAAAGACAGGAGTGAGAGATTTCCAGGCAACTTTCACAGCCTGTGGGGGTGTAAAAAAAGAGTTTTTTTGGCCCTAGAGATCCCATCACATGTCTGCACATGTGTGTATGTGTGTGTGTGTGTGTGTGCTCAGAAGAAAGAATGAAAGGTTAACAGTGTGTTTCTGAGGGGGACTGGAGTGACACAGGTGTGCTTCAAGACAAATACTGGTATGTTTGTGCTTTATTACACCCACCAGATTTATTGCTTCCACCAACTTTGCTGAAAAGTCGATGCTTTGTATGCGTATCAGAACAGACAGCGCTATCAAGCGCAACTATATATTTAGCGTTCACAAGATAACTTGACTTTTATGCCCATTATTTAGTGCGATGGCCTTTAGAAGCTTTTGGGAGATAACTTGAGAGTTCTCATTTGTTCGCTAGTTCCGAGGAGCTTGTAAGGTCCGTGTGTCTGTGCACTCAATCTCCTCTATAGCTCCCAGTCCCCTAGGGCAATTAAGAGGCTCCAGAGAAGCAGTCCACTTTGGTCTCTCCTCATTCAACAGGGGAAAGTGGTGAAATGACAGTACCATTAAGGACACAAAGCTGCTCTTCGGACACGATCATCTGATAAAGCCAAGAAACCAGATCCCCTCGTACCTGAGTGCTGATCTGCGATTCAAACCATGCACGTTACGACCTCCATGCAAAAACTAAACACAATTGACTGAATCCCTGGCACTCGCGTTGATATTGTGATTTAAGGGTTTGCTATTCCTAACACAGACTCACATTGGCTGATGTGAACAAAAAAAATCCTGTTGTGTAAATTACACCAGGATGGTGCACATTTGCCGAGGAATTTTGTACAAGATCTATTTGGCACCATGGCTATTTGTTCGACATTGAGGTCATTATTTAAGGTGGATAATAATTAAAACGAGAAGTTTCCGGGTTCGATACCCGGGCCGGGGATCTTTCTGTGCGGAATGTTCTCCCCATGCTTGCTTGGGTTTCCTCCAAGTACTTCGGTTTCTATGTGTGTCCTATCGATGGCAAGAGGCAGGAGTACACCCTGGAAAGGTTGCCAGTCCATCACAGGGCTACCCTTAGATGAACAACCACTCACACATACACTCACTCCTATGGGCAATTTAGAATCACCAAAGTACATGTTTTTGGACTCTGGGAGGAAACTTGAGTACTCGGAGGAAACCCACAAAAGCGCAGGGAGAACATGCAAACTCGGAAAAATCCCTAGCCCAGAATTTGAACACAGGATCTTCTTGTCGTAAGACTAACCGTGCTAACCACTACGCCACTGCGCTGCCAGATCAATTCTTAAATATTACATATAAAACAGCAAAAATATATTTTCATATTAATATTCATTCATTCATCGGCTTATTCCAGATTTCTCCATTATCCCAGTACACATGGGGCAAAGGCAGGGATAAACCCTAGACAGGTCAGCAGTCCATCGCAGGGACTCAAACAACTAATATACATAATGAAATGTGCCGGGCAGGCAAGACACAGAAAGAGAGAGAGAGAGAGAGAGCGAGAGAAAGAGAGAGCGAGAGAAAGAGAGAGCGAGAGAAAGAGAGAGAAAGAGTGAGAGACATAGAGAGAGCGAGAGAAAGAAGGCAAGCGCGAGAGAGAGAGCGAGAGAAAGAGAGAGCAAGAGCGAGTGAGAGACAGAGAGAGAGATTGAGAAAGAGAAAGCGCGAGTGAGAGATAGCGAGAGAAAGAGAGAGCAAGAGCGAGAGCGTGAGAGAGAGAGAAAGAGAGCGCGAGAGAGAGCAAAAGAGAATGAGAGACAGAGAGATAGAGCACGAGCGAGAGAAAGAGAGAGCAAGAGCGAGAGAGAGTGAGAGACAGAGAGCACGAGCGATGGAGAGAAAGAGAGAGCGAGAGAGAGAAAGAGAGAGCGAGAGAAAGAGAGAGATTAAGAAACTCCTGAAACTAATGGCTGACCACCCTGGTTTAATAGGGTCTAATTTTCAGTAAAAGACATAAAAGTTAAATCCTCCCTCTGCTGGATGACAATTACTGCTTTAAGTGCGCCGCTGTTGTTTTTCTGGGAAAATAAAGGGGTTTGATGAAGAGGATGAATCACTGTCACATTTTAGCCACAGGACACATAAAAAGGTTTGTGTCAAAATCTGTATGAAGGATCTCACTTGGGTTTAGACTCAGCTTAAGAAGGAGCTTCAAAAGATTTAAAGACATAAAATGCATCTATTTCAATTCATTTTAGTTAATACAAAGATGTGAATAAAGTAGAAAAGGGGTAAGTGGTGGCTCGGTGGTTAAGACCAATACTCTGAGCCCCTGAGCAAGGCCCTCAATCTGCCAATGGCTTGGATAAAGACATCTGCCAAATGTCGTAAATGGAAATGCAACTACATGTCAATTCTCGAGCCAAAAATTTATACCATGCATGGTCGCCGAATAAGCCAATCAGCGAAGAGCTTATTGACATGTCCATCGAAGGAGAGTGAGTGAATGAATGAATAGAAACTGATTACAATGCCCTGTAAATCCGTGTTGACCCATAGTCTATAAGCTTCTGTTCATATTATGTAGATGAGGGAATATTTAAATTCCGATTTGTGATTTCAGGAATGTTTCATGGTGATAGAAACGTTCCCCAGCAGGTCATTGCATTCTGTTTGTACTCATGTCCCCATTTGACTGGAATTGGGGTTTGGACACTGGTTTCCTTTTTCCTTACACAGTTTCTCTTTAGAATAAAGTCCTTATTTCTTCTATCCAGCATCGGGCCAAGAAATTGAAGACAAATGCCTCTTAAAACCTTAGACTATAAGAAATTGAGTGAGAAATGTAAAGGTCTGTAAGAAATATTGTTCTTATATAGAACAATATTTAGAAATAGTGTACTGGTTTTATTGATGTAGGCCAACATTCATACAACGTGCTGAAACATAGAACGTCACTGCTGCCAGACAGTGCCCAAAGTAAAGTGGCCACTCCTTCTCATTGTGTCTTAGATATTTTGGCAGCAGTGCATCCCAAAATGTTTGTACACTTATCAATTTCACCTAGTTCCAATGAACTGCTTTTTAGAAGACATTTGCACCAATTCGTCAATCCCAGAATGTGTGCTAAGGGAAGACATTCATGTCCATGGGGATATAAAGCAAACCATTGGATTTAGAGCAAAATAACTCTCCTGACATCCTGACACCCCCCCCCCCCCCAATCCCCATCACCACCCCCACCTGTGGCTGTCCAAATGATTCTGATGTTAGTCTTGGCAATGCTAGCCATGTGCTGCCGTGCCTGCCGTATATGCTCCTTCTCAGCCACTGTGTTTCAGTGTCGAAGCAGGTCTGGCCAGGGTAAATACATGAGCTAAGGTCTCACTGGGCCTAACTCAGCCTGCAGGCCAGGGTAAACAGACACGACGCTGCTAATAACACGATGATCCCACCAGACGGAGGAGCAGTGGGCTGATGACCTGTCAACACATCCCCTAACCAGCAAACTGTGATAGAGAGACAGGCTGAGAAAAACAGAAAGGTTTGTGAAAATAACACAGTAGCTCCGGGCAGACTGAAATATGAAATGTTTATCCCTAGTCAACAGAACTAAACTTGAATCAGTATCATTTATAATAATAATTGATGCCATGTTCATTCATACATTCATTCATTCATCTTTTTACCCGCTTATTCCCTAATTCCCACAGTCCAAAAAAATATACATAGGAGTGAGTGTGAGTGGTTGCTCATCTATGTGTGGCCTTGCTATGGACCGACGACCTGTACCCCTGCCTTTCGCCCTATATGCACTGGTATAGGCTCCAGTAGACCGCCATGACCATGGTTTAGAAAATGAATGAATGAATGAATGAATGAATGAATGAATGAAATAATTTGAACCAAACAGACCGTCAATTTATATCTGTTAGGGTAACAGGAAAAGGAAGCCCTTTTTAAACATAGGCACGTTTTAATCCAATACACATTAAAGACTATTATATTCCATGGCTAGTGATTTCTGAATAATGAGCTAGGACAGCTAGGACAAATAAAGTTAAAGGTTGGATTAAACCCCGCACTTATGCTCCGAATAGCAAAACAGGTGCATCCTTCTCTAACAGGCTGGTCAACTGAGGCCAAGGACTAATTATTCCCAGGCAAACATGATGACCTGTCGCTTCTAGTTCCGCTACCTTATTGCGTTACACAGACTGGGCCATTGAGGTGAACTGAATGGCTGATTGTCATGCCATGCTGTGATATTTCAAGCTGCTTTATGCGAAAGAGAAACACTTTATTTTCGCTACAATAAAAATGTATGAAGTAATGGCTATTTTTGGCTGCTTTTTTCCCCCGCCCAAACACTACAGGAACCATCCACCCCTCAGTGTCGTGATAACATCTTAGATATTGAAAATGTTAATGGATTATAGTTGAAACCATCTGCAGCCACTCAAGCACATGTTAGTGAAAGCGATTAGTGGGGCCTTACTGAACAAATTAGTTCCTTGCCTTGTCCCCTGACTGCTGCTGCCGCTGGTTGTAACACCTGCACAAGAGAAAGAAACTGGCGTTATATTTTCTTACATTAAGTAGAAGAACTTTTGCCATGTTTGATGTTGTTTTCCTTCATAAGTCTATAATGAACATTGCCTGTGGGTCTGCATTCAATGTTGTGCAGTTCATCATTATCTAGCAAAACATTCCCGGTCTTCCATATTCCATTGGAGTAATGCTTAAATCCAGGCAATGTAACGATGCCACAGTGGTGTAGTGGTCTCCTCACAATTCAAAGGTTCGGGGCTTGTTTCCCGGGTCGGTGGTCTTTTTGTGCGGAATTTGGAGTTCTTGTCTCACTTCCTCCCCACGCTTTTGTGGGTTTTCTCCGGATACTCTGGTTTCCTCTCACAGTCCAAAAACATGTATATTCAGTTGATTGGCGATTGTAAATTCAGTGTGTGGTCCCAATAGTGGGAATTTGGTGGTGCTGGGATCAAACCCTGAACCTTTCAGATAGCAGCAACACCTTAACCACTGAGCCACCATTTGGCTTGTTTTAATAAATTCTATATTCAGTAATAAAAGTTTGTATGTTTTCCCCACGCTTGTGTGGGTTTTCTCCGGGTATTCTGGTTTCCTTCCACACTCTAAAAACATGTCCTTTAGGTTTATTGGTGATTCTAAATTGCCCATAGGAGTGTGTGTTGTTCGTCTATGTGTGTTCCTGCAATGGACTGGCAACCTGTCCCTGCTCTATGTGCACTGGGATATGCTCCAGCAGACCCCTGTGACCCTGAATTAGGAAATTAACTGGGTTAAAAGATGAATAAATGAATAAAGTAATAATAATAATCCGTCTATTGATTAACTATCAATGTTCACCTTCTTTATTGACCCCAAGACATCCTTTCAGCTCCTGCAGAGAAATAGCCTTGTCCTTGTTTAAGTCACAGTAATCAGTGAACTTGCGGGCACATTTTCTGGGCTTGGCTCTCTTTTTCAGAAAACGTTTGAAGGGCTTTAGCTCCTTCTTGCTGATGTCATGGCTGCCGTTGTTGTCCAGATGAAAAAAGTACCATTGGACCACACGCTCCTCCAGAGTGTGGCTCGGGTCGGGCTCTGTGAATCTGCACAAGATTTGTGTTGGGTAAGAGTTACTGTTATGCAATACAAATAGCGTAAACACATTTCAGATGTCTTCCAGCTGTATGACATAAAGCAATGAGAGAGATCCCATCAGAACTATTTTCTACAAAGCAACAATGATTGGGAAAATTAGTTTGGGAATGTTGGATGTTGTGTAAAAAGGCTAGACTGTGTAGAAATAAAATAAATAAGATTCAACACTCATAAGCTCTTTTGTAAAATAAAGACAATTTTTTTTTCTGAGACTAAGTCAATATTCATTCATTCATTTATCTTCTAACCCGCTTATTCCCTGATTCAAGGTCACGTGGGTCTGCAAAAGGCAGGGGTACATCCTGGACAGGTCACCAGACCTTTACAGGGCCAAACACAGACCTCACTCCTATGGGCAATTTAGGTTCACCAATGAAACTAATGAACATGTTTTTGTCCCACCAGGATTAATTTCTGTTTGGACCCCAAATCTTTACAGTACTGTTCAAGTTTTTATAATTTAACGTGCATATTTGTCTTTGTGGGTGGCACAGTGGCATCCCAGCAAGGGGTCTTTCTGTGTGGAGTTTGCATGTTCATTACAAAACATGTACATTGCGTTGTGTGTGTGTGTGTGTGTATGTGTGTGGTTGTTCCTCAGCGACGGACTGGTGACCTGCCTTTTGCCCTATGAATGCTTAAGCGGATTAGAAGATGAATGAATGAATGAATGAATGAAAAAATGTGTCTTTTGCGAAAACCTTTTAAATTGATATTAATATAAGCACAGAATTTGAGGGTTTTAATTGTGATGTCACACCAAATCTAAGAAACATCTGGAGTAATAATTAAAATACTGTGCAAACTTGTACATAATGACTGACATTATTAATATTGAGAACGAACAATTTTGGAGATTTTGATGATTACAGTGTCTAGATGATTTAAGGAGATAAGTTTATAAGGACTAACTTAATAAACTGCCTCTGCTTCATTGTCCTATTGCTGTTGAAATACACCAAGGGCTCATCTTATCTAGTAAGTAACCCCTCAGATTTGTAGTTCATTTGGTAAGTCAAGGAAACGTTAACAAAAATGCTGTTTATTAAAGTTTACATATTTTCTATATAAGTTTGATTATATGAACTATTCTTTTTGCTGTATGACATTCATTAATTACTTTACAGATTTTCAAAATCAAAAACATCTTACCTCCCACCACCAGAAGGAGTTGGCGAGTTAATGGTGTTTACCATGTCCGTTGTTAAAGCGTCCAACAATCCTGTTATAAATTCTACTTTCTTTCCTTCAGGACAGCCTATTAAATATAACAAAAAATATAACACATCAAAAGAAGCTGACATGTTTTCACAGACAGACAGACAGACAGACAGACAGACAGACAGACAGACAGACAGACAGACAGACAGACAGATACGGTCACCTGAGCATCACAAACACATGATTTTCAAATCTTCGAGATTGATTCCCATATTTACTATTGGATGAAGCTCCAGTCTTCTAGGAAGACCATCCAGTCCACTGTGAGGCTTGAATGTGATATATCTCTTCATTCAGCTCCAACAGTATTAGTGAGATCAGACACTAATGTTACATAAGGAGGTCTGGGGAGGGTCAGTCGCCATTCCAGTTCATCCCAAAGGGGTTCAGTGGGGGTAAGATCAGGACTTTGTGTGGAACACTGATGTTTTTTCACTCTAATAATAATCCAGTATGTGATAATGGAGGTCAGGGGTTTTGTGCTCAGTGTCATTGTCATGCTGGAACAGTGTTGGAGTCTCTTAGATCCACTGAAGGAATAATGTAATGTTACAACATACAACAAACATACTAGACCAACTGTGGGCTTCCAGATTTGTAGGAACAGTTTTTAGAGGAACCAAATATGGTATTATCTTATGGTCAGATGACCAGAAACCTTTGGCAATATTATGTATATCTTATTATTACACTTTGACTAGTACTATTTAATTGTTCCGGATGTTGAACCCTTAACAATAAGTGTTTCTAACTCTAATTGTGTTTCTTGAAGAACGACTTCAAACAAAAAATCGTAACAAGTTTTATATTTTCACCTCGCCTCTTTCGCATTCTCTCACACTCCTTCTGACCTCACCATGCACCATTCCTTCTGTTCCTCTGGTTTGACCTCTGGAACAGTGTGTGGGAGTTTGGGGTCTGGTTGCAAGCAGGTGAATCCAATTAGCATGATTGTGGCAGGGACAAAAGTCATGACGCATGCTTCACTGCTTCTGCCTCAATTAGGGCAAACTCTCTGTGAGCACAAATTATTTGATTCCCTTTTTTTAAAGGGAATGTTTTAAATAAAGATTTAGAAGGACATTTTGAAAAAAAAGAAGACAAAAAGATGATGTTTTCCACAGAGTGATACAGCTTGAATAATTTTTTTTAGAAATTTGTTCAACCCTCAGGAGGGTAACAACAGCCGATCTGACAACCAGCCCAACTCCCCTCTCCCCTCTCCCAACTTTGCACCACACTAACCAGTCATAAAACACTCCACACATCTGCTGCACAGTCAGGAGCCATGTTTTACTCTGTAAATGTACCAGATGGGGAATTAAAGAGCAGTTATAATGAAACTTTAAATGAAGGGGAGAAAGTAGATCAACCAAAGTAAAGAAACAGGAACCACTGAAAGAGCCAGAGAACCTTGTGAAAGCTTCCCACTTAAAAGAGAGACCACCTCGAGGTGGCAACACATGGGACTTATAGCCTCATAACTGTTTGCCAAATGATGGTAGTGAGCACAAACAGATACCGAGTACACCAAGTTTCACAGCTATGAAGCAAGAAAACTGTCTGTTTTACACACGGAAGAACACACGTCCTTATTTTCTTACCATTCAGCTCTCTATCTTTGAACAAATCCTCCATGTCAGACTCGGGTGGAGGGAAGGCACACTCTGGTTTTTTATATCTAATAGACAGGTCAGAGCGAGAGAGAGAAAGAGGAGACAAAATGGGCATAAGAGAAAAATAAGAGAGGAAGATTTTAATAAAACTATATATATAAAAAAACAATTAATCAAATACCAGCAAGATTAAATCCCAATGATCTGAAGGATCATCAAGAGGGAAAGAGAGAGAGAATGCAAAATTAAGAAAGAAATAAGAGAAGGTGAGAGAATATGGAAGAAATAAAAAGAGAGAAGTGACAAAGAAAATCATAGGAAAAAGAGAAATATGAAAAAAAAACCCAGAGGGAGACAGAGTGAGAAAGTGAAAAAGAGAGTAAGAGAGTGAGCGTGTTTGTGCGTGTGTAGGAGAGAGAGCAATAGAATGAGATTGATAGAAACTGCGAAAGTGAGAGAGAGAAAGAAAGTGAGAGAATGAGCAAGTTTGTGTGTGTGAGTGAGAGAGAGAGAGAGAGAGAGAGAAAGAAAGTGAGAGAGTGAGAATGTTTGTGTGTGAGAGAGAGAGAGAGAGAGAAAGTGAGAGAGTGAGCATGTTTGTGTGTGTGTGAGAGAAAGTGAGCATGTTTGTGTGTGTGAGTGTGAGAGAGAGAAAGTGAGAAAGAAAGTGAGAGAGTGAGCATGTTTGTGTGTGTGTGTGTGAGAGAGAGAGAAAGTGAGAGTGAGCATGTTTGTGTGTGTGTGTGTGTGTGTGTGTGTGTGTGTGTGTGTGTGAGGGAGAGAGAGAGAGAGAGAGAGAGAGAGAAAGTATGTTTGTGTGTGTGTGTGTGTGTGAGAGAGAAAGTGAGAGAGTGAGCATGTTTGTGTGTGAGTGTGAGAGAGAGAAAGTGAGTGAGCATGTTTGTGTGTGTGTGTGTGTGAGAAAGAGAAAGTGAGAGTGAGCATGTGTGTGTGTGTGTGTGTGTGAGAGAGAGAGAAAGTGAGAGAGTTAGCATGTTTTTGTGTGTGTGTGTGTGTGAGAGAGAGAAAGTGAGAGTGAGCATGTTTGTGTGTGTGTGTGTGTGAGAGAGAAAGTGAGCATGTTTGTGTGTGTGTGTGTGTGTGAGAGAGAGAGAGAAAGAGAAAGTAAGAAAGTGTGCATGTTTGTGTGTGTGTGTGTGTGTGTGTGAGAGAGAAAGTGAGCATGTTTGTGTGTGAGTGTGAGAGAGAGAAAGTGAGAGAGTGAGCATGTTTGTGTATGTGTGTGTGAGAGAGAGAGAAAGTGAGAGAGTGAGCATGTTTGTGTGTGTGTGAGAGAGAGAAAGTGAGAGTGAGCATGTTTGTGTGTGTGTGAGAGAGAAAGTGAGCATGTTTGTGTGTGTGTGAGAGAGAGAGTGAGACAGAGAGAAAGTGAGAGTGAGCATGTTTGTGTGTGTGTGAGAGAGAAAGTGAGCATGTGTGTGTGTGTGAGAGAGAGAGAGAGTGAGACAGAGAGAAAGTGAGCATGTTTGTGTATGTGTGTGTGTGAGAGAGAGTGAGACAGAGAGAAAGTGAGAGTGAGCATGTTTGTGTATGTGTGTGTGTGTGTGAGAGAGAGTGAGACAGAGAGAAAGTGAGAGAGTGAGCATATTTGCTCACTGATTAGGACACAAAGTCAGTAAAATCTGGGAAATCAGGAAAGTGGAAAACGGCACCGGAACCGAGACCAGAATCCTAGAAATCTGTGAATTTCCTGTGAACAGTTTATTCTCTCACTAACTCAAATAATTAATGCAAACCAGTAAAAGACCCAACGTAAAATTACAGGTCGGAATTACCAAAATGAACTTATTCATAAAAATATTTAAATAAATAAATATTTAAAGAAATAAAGAAATAAAGAAAGAAATGTGTTTATTGTGGAATTTGTGGTTAGTTGCTTTCATTTAAGCTTTGAACAGAAATAAAATGCTGCCGCATGTGTGTTTCATTTCTCCGGCTGTAGAATTGCTTTTCTGTTATTCCAAAAAACACTCAGTGATCCAGAAATGGGTGTTGTTATTTTTTGGAGCATGAGCGTGCACTTTTGTCTCGCATTTGGGGTAACAAGAGATGTAAAGTGACGAAAAGTCATCCGGCAGTCAAAAGCTTCAAACAGAAGAATGAGGAGGAAACACAAACCAAAGACGACTAGAATTAAAACAGTCCCGTTGTTTTAGCTATTTTATCCAAGTAAAAGCAATAAATGAATTATTTAAAGCATCTGATTTACAGGAAATAGTAACACTAGAACACAGACACAGGACGGACACAGAACGGACCACATTCAGAAATAGTCAATTAGATTACATCGATCATTAAACATATTTAGACATGGATTACACAGTTTATCACTCTGTGGTTGCCAGATTTCTCTTTAGTGGTTGTGTTTTTGATTTTTTCCGAAAGCTAATTTATTAGTGCAATTTTTTTTACAGCGCATTATGTAGGGTAGGGATGGTAGGGACCACTGTATTTAAAGCTTAGAAAATAATTCTAATTCTAAAAACACTAATGGTACGCATCTGAAGGCTGATGAAATGTATGTAAAAGTACATTATATGCTATTTTATTTTTTTATTGCAAAAATAATTAATTCCTATAAAATTAATTAAACAACAGTTCAGCAATTGGAGACAGCGTGTTGGAGTCCAAGGTCCCAGCAAGAAGATCCCAGGTTTGATTCCAAGGGTCTTTCTGTGCAGAGTTTGCATTTTCTCCTCATGCTTGCATGGGTTTTTTCTGGGTACTACAGTTTCCTCCCAAAGTCCAAGAACATGTATATTAGGTTGTTTGGTGTTCCTAAATTGCCCATAGGAGTGACTGGCAGTCTGTCAAGGATGTACCCCTGTCAGCAGACCACAGTGACCCATGTAAACTCCACCCTCCACTTTGCTCAGAATTTTTAAGCCTTTTTTGAGGCAAACCGTGCTAACCACTACGCCACTGCCCTCTAAATAACTTTTATATTATATAAAATCAGTGCTCAAGTTGATCAATGTTGTGTTTTCACCTGGTCGAAGTACCGGGTATGGGTCGTCCTGTGTCTACCAGTACACACCAGCAGTAACCGGTGGATTGGTGGCACTGCACAGACTTGAACAAGCCATGTGGCCCACAGTCCGGGACGAAGATGCCCTCTCTCGGATTCTGCCGAGCTTCTTCTTGTGCACTCTGTCTTTCTTGGTCACACGATGGAAGCTTCTCTAAAATCAAGAAAAGTTGAGTTATTACCCTTTGTAGAAACACGGGTAGCGGAAAGGTCACATGGTCCTACTGTTAGTGTCTGTAGATAATTGTAGGGTAATTGTTAAAACAATAAAATATCATGCAATATGTAGTGGGAGACAAAACTATATTCATACAGTAATATATGGGTCTGCTGGAGCTGAGGCAGGATTACATCCTAGACAGGTCGCCAGTCCATGACAGGGCCACACATAAACAAACAACCACACACACACTCATTCCTATGGACAATTTAAAATCACCAACCAACATAATGTACATGTAGGAGGAAACCAACACACAGAAAGACCCCTTACTCGGGACCTTCTTGCTGTAAGGCGGCCGTGTTAACCACTATATCACCGTGCCGGCCCTGTATATGTATTATTTAGCGTCTGCCAAATGCCAAAACTGTAACTGTAACACTACTGATAGTTGGTACTGACACAAGGCAGTCGATGACATTTGAAATGATTGTATACAATAGCGCCTCACAACAAGAAGGTTCTATTCCAGGGCAAAAGGTCTTTCTCAGAGACCAGCGTTTTTCTAGCGTGGGTTTTTTCAGGGTACTCCGGTTTCCTTTCATAATCCAAAAACATGTACATTTGTAACGAAGGAGGGATAGCCGGATCCATTATGCAGTAACACGTTTATTAGTTTAAGCGAGAAAACAAAAGGAAATGACGTGTTCACTTAAGTAATGCGCCTTGAATGACCAATCCGATGCGAAGACGCTAACTATGAGGGCCGGGCTTAGTCCGGGTCCTTACAACATTAAATTGATTGGTGATTCTGCTCCAGCAGACCCGTCTGAACCCGAATTAGAGAATAAGCAAGTTACATGATGAATGAATGATTGAATTTATACAATAAAAAACTTAAAACATTTTCTCATCCCTGACCTTTCTCTGAGGACTGAAACACAAACACACCCCTTCAACTATTATTAAACAACACAAACACTTAACATACAGTGAAATGTTTTAACGCCTCTCTCATAAATCTTTATTTATGTTAAGATCCATTTAGCACATTGACGACTGCGGAGAGGCCAAGTCCAACAATGCTGTACAGCATGTTTATCTAGCTAATCTAGCTAGCTCGGCACAGACAAGGGCTTTTTTCCCCCAACACTGTCATTTCAAGTCCTTTTAAATGGGGTGTTTATAGGGAGTCCCCCAAAAAACTGCCATTGCCATTCAGACTTTTTTTTTTTTTAGAAACTTCGATTTAATCTGTCAAATAGGTGAAATAATAAAACAAATAGGGCTTATGTAGCTTAAACACTGTCAAACACACACACACACACACACACACACACACACACACACACACACACGCACACATGCTTATCCAAGATCATCCCACTTAAACTGCAGTAACGCACCCGATTACTCACAGTAATACACACAGTGTCTCATATTTAATCTAGTGACCATAGTAATTTTATAGAAACTCGAGTTACTTTCCAAGTTTATGTTGTGAGTAAGAGAATTTCTCGGATAAAGAAGAAATTGCGGGATTTTAAATGGTAGGTTGTGTCATGAGCCAGGCGAAAGCTACAGAAGCCAAGGAGATGTTTAAAAACCACAGGAAAACATGATATATGACCTATTCATCTGTAACCAGATACTGGTGGTATTGTTTTTGTGTCCTTTGCAAACAGTTCTGGTCCACAGACCGACAGTACTAACTGCTCTACGTGGGACCTAGCTAGAAAGGTGCAGATGGTAGTGTGTGTCTGTTTGTGGGCAGAGTAGTTGGAATGGGACATGTTGTCAGCAAGTGGTTGCCATCAGAGCCTGAGTGATTAAATGCGCTGAGATGATACGAGATTGCAAAAGATTCCAAAAGATTGCCAGCAAAAGAAAAAGATTCGGAATAATTAGGAATTATTTACCACATCTGCTTTTTGTGTTCTAAACATTGTTGATGAATCTTCTCATCAAAGCATGAGAGTGTTGCAAACTAGCCCATCTGGTCCAAGCTGACAGGATTGTTACTGAAACCCTGATTTTGGAAAAAAGTGACCATGCTTAGCCCTGAGCACCACTGAAAGCATCTTTAAGGCATATATTAGAACAGTGGTTCTCAACCTGGAACTGAAGCCTCCCCTAATCATAGCTTATTATGTGCCGCCATCCGAACGCAATTTCACTAACCTACTGTGAATTAATGGGATATCTGCGCTTGATTGCAAATTGCGGTTCAGTGTTGGTCAGCGCGAGCCTAAAATCATTCTTCAACTACAAACAATTCCTTTATTTATTATTTACTGCCGTCAAATGTGAAAACAGCATTTGCTGCATCAGACGCTTTTCAGTCAATCAACCAAAGGCAGAGAGCTATACATAAAAGATGTATGCTTATGCTCCGCCTTCCTACTCAAACAGGAAATGCTAATTTAAACACGCTTAAAAAATATTTTTAATTGTAATAATTGATTAATGCACATTATAATTAGAAAGCAATAAAATAAACTGATTACCAAAACAAATACCTGAATGCAGTTTTTTGTTAGAAATGATTTTTACCCTCCTTATTGTGATCTTTTTATGCCTTCTCTTAAGATCCACTGTATTAGTATATATGAGCGAGGTATTAGGGCAATGGATCATCAGCCTGGTCTGATGAATCACAATTGTGTTTACATGAAATGGATGATTGCTTGTGTTTCTTGTAACTTAGAAAAAACCAGAAGTACTGCAATGGACAATGTAGTATGTATGGGTGTGTGTTTGACAGTACACCATCTATCTAAAAGTATATTTAGAATTTTTCAGCAAGATAATAATTTCTAGGAATGATTTGAAAAAATATGATGAAGCGGTTTTACGTGTAATCTTTATTAACCTGCAGATTATTCTCAACTGAAACTATAACTCTTCCTTGTAAGACAAGTTACTGCTACAAATTTGTTCTTTTGTTAGTGTACTACCACATGGCCCTAAGCCGTCAGTAAAGCTAAACCCTTAAGCCATTTCAACAGCCTATAACAACTGCTGCAAAACTACCACCATATTGCCAACCCAAGTACTGATGGTCTACTCATCTTCTCAGAACATCAAATGCTAATCAAAAGCAGGAGGATACTTGAAAGGGTCCCAAACAGCTGTCAACACGAATCAGTTTTCACGCTACACTGACGGCATCTTAACTACACCACAAAATGCCCCGAAAATGTTTTATAACGGATGAGAAGATAAACAAATTTTTTCTCTATACCAACCGTTTACCAACCGTAACCATGACAGAGTTGTCCCACAGCCATGTATCACAGCGGTTATTTACATGCTACTGGAATTACACATGTAAATGATTTAAACACACACACACACACACACACACACACACACACACACACACACACACACACACACACACACACACACACA
>JAOTRA010000002.1:12923805-12938935 GCA_026260255.1 Pseudolaguvia tuberculata | reverse complement strand
CACACACACACACACACACACACACACACACACACACACACACACACACACACACACACACACACACACATGCAATTACATCCAATGCCCCCAATGTATAAGACAGCAAGCACGTTTCCTATTGTTCGTTCTTATACACTGCTTCTGTGATACAGCGGACAGATAGAGGGGCAATTAAAGTAACACTGTTCCTCCCTCACAGGCCAAAAGTTTAGTGGGTCACCAGCTCTCGTTTTATTACTTATCTATTCCCTAAAACACACACATACAATAGCCAAATGAATACTGGGTTCGATTCCTAGGCAAGGGGTCTTTCTGTTTGAAGTTTCTATGTTCTTCCTGTGCTTGCTCTGGTTACACTAGTTTCCTTCTACAGTCCAAAACCATGTTTATTAGGACAAAGGGGTCTGGTGTGCCTATATATACCATACATAGGGCAAGAGATGGGGGTACACCTTGGACTGGGTCGCCAGTCCATCTCAGGGCACATTAGGTTAATTAGTAACTCTAAACTTCCCATATTGTGTGTGTGGTGCCCTACTATGGACTGGCAACCTGTTTAGGGTGTCCTGTCTTACTCTACATGACCCTGAATTAGGGAATAAGCAGGTTAGAGGATGAATAAAAAATGTATGTTTGTAATAACAAGAAGGTCCCGGGTTCGAATCCCGGGCCGGGATCTTTCTGTGCGGAGTTTGCATGCTCTCCCTGCGCTTGCGTGGGTTTCCTCCGGGTGCTCCGGTTTTCTCCCACAGTACAAAAACATGCAGATTAGGTGGATTGGTGATTGTAAATTGTCCATAGGAGTGAATGTGAGTGTGAATGGTTGTTTGTTTATGTGTTGCCCTGAGATGGACTGGCGACCCGTCCAGGGTGTACCCCCACCTCTCGCCCTATGTGTGCTGGGACAGGCGCAGCAGACCCCCGTGACCCTGGATTCGGGAATAAGCGGGTAAGAAGATTCTGTTTATGTTTTTTAACAGAGAAATATTTTACCAGTAAGATACAAACACGTTATAAATCAAAGGTATGTCCACAAAGCATCTCATCAGTAATGTGACACATCGAAACCATAAAAATACCAACAGTTTACACTGAATTCCCCATGCCACTCTCTGGAGACAGCCTCTCCCAACCATGTAAACATCACTGTTGTGTTGTGGTGAAACAAATCCTTGTTTTGTCTGAGAAATATTTATACTTGCTCAGATCATTGGAATTTCTAAGCCAGCAGAAAAAAAAAGACGATTATGGGGTCGGATTTTCCCTCGGAGAATAAACGGTGTACATAAAGCTGGAAAGGAGAATAATCACACCAATAATACATATGCAAAGGGTGGCACGGTAACATAATGGTTAGCACAGTCGCTTCACAACAAGAAGTTCCCGGGTTCGATTCCAGTTTCAATATGAGGCAGTGGCTCAAATGGTTAAGGTGCTGAGTTATTGATCGGGAGATCAGGAAGACCTGGTCCGCTGGACCAAGCCTCACTACCTGGCTCAAATCCGCCACTGGTGGGTCCTTGAGCAAGACCCTTAACCCTTCCTGCTCCAGCGGCACTGTACAATAGCCGACCCTGCGCTCTGACCCTCAACTAACTATATATACTAGCAAAACATTTCACTGTATAATCATGTATGTGACAAAAAATGAATAAATGTAAAAAAAATATTGAGTTTGCATGTGCTTGTGTAGAGTTTTATCTGGGTACTCCGGTCTTCTCCTACAGTCTAAAAACATGTACATTAGGTTGATGAGTATTTTTAAATTGCCCAAAGGAGTGAATGTGATTATCTGTGGTTATGTGCCCCTGCGTTGGACTGGCGATCTGTCCAGGGTGCCTCTTGCCCTATGTGTGCTCCAGCAGACCCCTGTGACCCTGAATTCCAAAAGGGGTTTTACTGTGTTCTCTCCTTATGGCTTTTCTGGTTTCCTCTTACAGATTGAAAACATGTCTGTGAGGTTGATTGGTAATTTTAGTTTAACCATAGTGAGAGTTTGCATGGCCCTGTAATGGACTGGTGACCTGACCAGACCCTGCCTTTTGCTCTGAATTAGAGGTACAGAAGATGAATCAATGAATCAATTGTTTTTGGATGTAGTAAATTTACCACAAACCTCTGCCAGGATGTGATTTGAGTGAATGTAAGTCGTGAGCTGTTCTAATGAATCCTGGTTCTGAAATACTTCAGCAAATTTGCTAGTTTACCAGTTTGTAAGCTGGTCGGATTTTAGAGACCAAAATAAAGGTCTTGATCTTTCATGGACATACAGCTTGCTGGGCTTGGCATATGGCGCCCTCAAGTGTACGTTTAGTGGTAGAGCATTTCTGCACAAAGGGAATAAGCAGGGCAGAAGATGAATAAATGAACGCAAAATTAACAGATAGTTTCCAAAAATTAATTATGTTTAATAAAAATGTTATGCAAAAATACTGCAGTTCTTTAATAAATATACAAAGCTATTAGACTGGTATTTATTTCTACTGGTATTTATATTCTGCTTTAAGTCATTGGGGATGGATGAGGGGGGTCATAAATGGGGGAAAGAGTGACCATAGATGTTTCTCTGGTTACTTTAGGAATGCCACCACCCTCCCCCTTACATTGTCTTTGCATAGGACCCAAGATTTGGGACTACGCCCCTGGGTATGGAGGCCGAGTGGGGTAAAAAAAAATTGTGCTGTGGGGCGGCTGTGGTAAACATCTATTTTTTTCCCGAAGCCAGAAGGGGGCGCAGTGTAAAAACTGGTGAAGCGGGATGCAGGTGGAGACTGGTGATAATGATGGTGTGTGTGAAAAAGGATGGAGGAGGAAGGAGACATTTCCGATCCGACATCACTGATTTTATTTTGTGAACGCAAATTCCGTAACCGAGCGCAGATTGGGTTTGTTTTATTGCGCTAAACTCAGATTCGTTGTTAAAGATATCCGCATCGTGTCGCTGTGGGATTCGGATTTAAGCGCAAAGATGCAGCGCTTGTAAACGCTTATTATGCGGGCTAAACGGAGGAGTGCATGCACAGCGCTGCACCACGGTTCGACTTATCATCAGCGAGCTGAAAGGTAAATCCGCCTTTAAACACGCGTAAAATGCGCAATATTTCTTCTCATGCACGTGAGATTACGCGATGGACGTTTAGGATCTGAATGGTCCAGGTTCGGGCCCGTTTTAGGCCTCCAGCTTTACCAACTGCATTTGATGTTGATTACATGTGACCAGTTCATCCATGGCACATGTTTTCGCTTTAAGCCCTGTTTTATTGCTGGTATTAAACCCACGTACGGACTACCAGGATGTCTGTTCGATCCAGGACATCTGGAGCTGATGAATTAAAGCGGATTATATCACATATAGTGTATCATTTAAACAGGGATACAATTCATTAACAACTAATCTCTCTTTCCTATTGGACTTAGAATAGAAAGTTAGTAGAGGATCCAGATGTTGCTTAAAGGACAATGATACCATTTATTATTATGATGATTCATTCATTCATTCATTCATTCATTCATTCATTCATTCATCTTTAAATCATCACGAGGTTTGCTGAAACTATTCCAGCGCACATAGGGCGAGAGGCAGGGGTACACCCTGGACAGGTCACCAGTTCATCGCAGTGCCACACATAGACAAAGAACCATTCACACACACACTTTCATTCTTATGGGCAATTTAGAATCACCAATCAACCTAATGTACATGTTTTTGGACTGTGGGAGGAAAAAACAGAGAAGTCGGAGGAAACCCACTATGCAGTTCGAGAGAACTACGCACAGAAAGATTCCCGGCCCGGGAAACAAACCGGGGACCTTCTTGTTGTGAGGCCACCATGCTGCCCTGATTATGATTAATATTATTATTATAATGTAAAATTAAATTAATTAATTAATCTTTATAATGTTGCTCTTTTTGTTTGTCACATTATTTGATTATAAACAGTAGAACATGTAGTGAAATGCTTTGTATGACTTTCTAGTCTTAAGCTTGTAAGAAGATGAATGAATGAATGACTATATGGAATACCGAACATCAATGGGAAACATCTGTAAAACACACAGCAATCCTATAAAATTAAAATGATCAATACAAACTTTTGGTTCGAACTGAACATCCCATTTCAGATGTTAGTGATTTTTGCAATTTTCTCGACTGTATGTCGATGTGTCTGTGTGTTTGAAGCTTACAGGGTGAGAAATCATTTCAGGATGATGTTTAAGTAGTTAAAGCCCATCAGTCTCAAATATCATGTAAATTTACACACTTATTAAAAGTGCATATACTCCACATATTGATAGCGGTTTATTGATGCCCCGAAATTAATTCATTTGTTCTTTGTTCATGTATTCTCTAATTCCACACACTCGCACTCACATTCACTTCTATGGGCAATTTAGAATCACCAATCAACGTTTTTGGACTGTTGGAAGAAACCAAAATACCTGGAAATAACCCACGCAAACGTAGAGAGAACAAACTAACTACGCACAGAAAGACCCTTTTTGCTGTCAGGTGACCATGCTCATCACTATGCCATTGTGCCACCCACCCAGAAATGACATACAACATAATTTCACAACTATATTTGTTGAAAGAATACTAAAGTATTAAAACATATTTGAAGATGTTAATGTATCTCTACAGTTACAGGTCAGCATTTGGCAGACACTTTTATCCAGAGCGACATACATTTAGTCTCTCTTTTACAGCTGAGCAATTGTGGGTCAAGGGCCTTGCTCAAGGGCACAGAGTGGTTGCTTGTTGGAGATGGGATATGAACCCTGGTCTTTCTGGTATTAGTCCAAAACCTTAACCACTTGGCTACCACTTCTCTAGATAAAAAAACGGGCAGGGATATATTTTGGTAACCGGATTGAAGGATACAGTAGTAGGAATGTTATGTAGTAATCTCTGTAACAGACCTACTGTAGTTCCAGGAAGTAAAGATTGGAGAAAAGTGTGTGGGCGTGTATACTTATGCAACTCATAGTACAGTATGTACAATATGACTGAGTTGCTTCTTGTAAGTCTGAATTTCAACCATTTTTTGTTTGTTCTCCAGCTCACCATGGTGGATCCACTGGATCCCGAGGACCAGAATACGATCAAAAGTCAATATTTTAAGACCCCGGCTGCAGCATCCGAAACCCCTTGTCTACCTGAACAGGATGAGGATGGGGAAAAGGAAACGCCTTCTTTTGACTCTCCAGAACAAGAATCCAGAAGCGAGGATCCTGAACAGAGTGCTCAAAGTAGCCAGCTACAAAACAGTGAACCTGAACACTCTAAGCTACATCTAGACCTTTACAACTTTGATTCCCCAGCTGCAGAGGGCAGTCGTTATGTGCTGACCAGCCCACGATCACTGGAGGCATGCGCAAGATGTGGAATCAAACCGGTGGAACTTCTGCCTCGACCGCTGTCCGATTTTGCACGGGAAGCACCTGGCCATAGCATGCGTGTAGCCACTGGGATGTTTGAAGTGTATGAAAAGGACAGACATGCTAAGCTCAGACATTGCCGAGATGAACGAGAAAAAATAGTTCAAGAGGAGAAAAGGAAAGCACTACAGGCAGCACTAAACAGCAGCAAATCGCAGGATTCAGAGAAACCTGAAGATACAAACTGCGCTAAAGTCAATAAGCTAACTAATCATGGTTCTGGTATCCCTGGTTTCATCGACAAAAAGTTAGCTAGCAGGGGTTCATTAAAACAACATCCTACATCAGTGTCACAACCTGTCCCTAAAAATATACCTCAATGCTTAGATCAATTAGCAAGAACATCCACTTCATCTACTAAAACGGTTTTAATTCAGTCTAGTCCAGGAAGTATTGGGCCTACTGTTAGAAAGACAGCTGTTAAACCGTCTCAGTTGCTTGCTGCTGATTCTCCTGGAGGATGCCTATCTTCGAAACTATCCATGCCAGGAGCACCTGTGTCCAAAAAGACAAAGTCTGCAAACACATTTCCCAGATCGACACCAAAGCCCTCATCTTTTCCAAGGACGTCATCATCTCTTGCTCCAGTTGTATCAAAATCAGCAGCACAGAGTCCTGCCAATGGCATCACTAGTCCATTTATGCAGCACAATGGGCACATTATGTCCATGTCAAAAATCAGAGAGAGAAGCCATTCTTTAGAATCCTTACAAAGAAGAAGAGAAGTGGTTAGCTCTTCTAATACTTCAACTACTACCACAACAGCAACAACAACAACCACATGTGCCTCTTCAGAGTCAGCATCCTCCTCTTATAGCTGGGAAGGGGCAAGGGATCAATGGGGTAAGACCTCTAGTCCTCGTGCTCGCACCTTAGCTACCTTCAACTCGCTAATGGGTCGAAGCTTAAGCTTGGGAGATTTGAGTCATTCTCCACAAACCACACAGAAAGTAGAGCGTATCGTAAAGGAAGTGAAACGCAGAGGCCTGAAGGCTGTACCAGAGCGTGACCGTAAGATTGCAGCCTTGATGCTAGCCAGGTACCAAGAAGAAGATATCATGAGTCAGACACGCTACGTGGCACATTTGCAGTGGGACAGTGAACGTCGAATAGATGAGCTGCGGCGTGAACGCGAAGAGCGGGATAAACAGCGAGCAATGCTTCAGTGCCAGCGAGCATGGCAGTCACAGGTTTCCACCAGACAACGAAGACTCAGCCAGCAGGAACGGGAGGCGGCAGCAGCCCAGTTACGCCGGGTGGCTGAAAGTGAAGAGCGCTGGCGAGAATTAGCTGAGCAACAAGAAAGAAGCCGATTGCAAAAACTTCAGCAGGTTGCTCGAGAGGAAAAGCTAAAAAAGGCGATGCAGGAGCAGAACCTAAAAATGTTGAAAGAAGAGCGGGTTGCATTGCTGGAGCATGGAAAAGTGCTCATGAAAGAGAAGCTAACCATTGCAGAGTTGAAGAGGCAGGAACGAGATCACCAGATGTTGGAGGATCTTCGTGGCCTCAATCGCGCCGAAAAGCGCAGACATACGGCGCTCATCCAGGAAATTGAACGCCGTGAAGCGGACGAACGAGAGGAAGCACGGAGGACAGCAGAGAAAAAGCTAAGCCGCTCAACCGAGAACTATGAGCAGATACAGGAGCGACGTGGGCAAGAATTGCGTGAAAAAGCCAAGCGCGAAGTACAACTCATCCAGAAAGCAAAGAAGGCCGCTGAGAAACGTGAACGGCAACTGAAAGAGCAAATAGAGTCCCGAGCAAGGGAAGCGGAGAAGCGGGCACAGCAAGCCGCCATGGTAGCAGAGGAAAAGGCGAGAGAAAAAGCCCAGCGGGCTGTCCAGAGCAGACTGGAGAAAGAGAGACTTCAAAGACTGAATCGTCAGAAAGTAGAAGAGGAGGAGAAGCAGAGGCGCCTGGAGTTACTCCAGTCAATAGAGCGCAAGCTAGAGAAAAGTGAACAGATCTTCCGTGAAAAACGTGCTGTATTAGAAAGTGCCCGGTCTGTAGCACGTGCCTCCTTTCATGTCCGGGACCGGGTACGAGAAGAGACCAACATGCGTACCTTTGACAAGATGGTCCTGGAAGCACAATTAAAAGCCAGTTTGGATGAAAAGTGAGATGTTTGCTCTCAATCTACCCACTACCAGAAATGATCAGCTAGAACCTCCATGGCAGAACTGGGCCCAGCTTTACTTAAAACTATCATTTCATCACAGAACCCGGTTTCTTTTTCAACCCTCAAGCCATTTAAGATGATTTATTTTAGTTTGCGTATGACTGAGTTGCTTGCAGTGGTAGTTTTTTTTTTTGTAACAGGCCAAAATTGGTTAAAGATAGTTAGCAAGACATCTTTTTGTATGAACCGAGAAAAAGAGTGTGTGGAGTGTTTCATAAGACAGAACTAGGTGTGTCGTTCGACACCTGCTGACGGTGAATAAGGACTTGCAGACGTGCGATAGACAGCGCTGACAGAGCAGGGTTTATTTGAGGACGTGACAACGAGCGATCTCAGCAGAGTTCAGCTGCTGATGAAGCTGTGAAATGTTGGTTCAGCACACAGATCCATGAAACTGCACTGACATTCTGCATTCTTTCAACAGTCAGGTATGTTATTGGATTTATCTCCTCTAAACCTTAAGCTGAAAGACTCAAAAGTCAGTTTTATTTATATTTATCCTAAAAAGTTACCAGTGGAGGTTTTTTTCGTTACCATGAAAAATAGGACAGCGAAGGAACTAAAGACGGAATTAATTCATTCTTCTTCTATCCCACTTTTTTCCTCATTTGAGGTCACAGGAGTCTGTTGGAACCTGTTCCAGGGCACATAGGATAAGATGTAGGGGTACACCCTGGACAGGTTGCCAGTCCATGGCAGGGCCACACACAGATGAACAATCACACGCACTCCTATTTACCAAGTGCAGGGAAGAACATGCAAACTCCACACAAAAAGATCTCAATCGAACCCGGAACCTTCTTGTTCTTGATCATTTTGTTTATTTGATCATTTATCATTTCTGTTAGAACGGTCGCCTTACAGCAAGGTCTCAGGTTCGATTCCCGGGCAAGGGGTCTTTATATTAAGTTGATTGGTGACTCCAGAATTGAACATTTGATGAATATTTATCTGTGGTTGTTAGTCTATGTGTGGCCCTGGGTTAGATTGTCCAGGGTGTATTCTGCCTTTCACCCTATGTGCGCTGGGATAGACTCTAGCAGACGATGATTGAATGAGATTATTAATGTACAAATGTTACATACTTTGACCTCAAAAAATAGCTAATCACCTTAACAGCTGAAAACAACACAAGAGCACCATTAACACATCAAAACAACACAATTACACAATCTTTATAAATGGAAAAAAAAAGGATATATAAATGGAGAGAAACAGAAAGGCCAATTTGATGGCATGGCATTGTGCAGTGAAGATGATGGCTCAGACCTTTGATAAAATCCCAAGAGATCAAAAGAAGGTAAGTGGTATGTTAGCCCACTCCCACTTCTGGATCCATATCTTTCCCAAAGTGCCATCTCATCAAATCACATTTCAGAAAGAATAGGAAGAGTGCAGACTAATAATGATGAAATGACTAAAATCTTGATTAAAAAAAGACATAATTACTCATTTTATACAGCGTCCTGCCCAGTTATTCCATCATTGGATTCACCTGGATTACAGAGGACTTTTATCTCACCAATATTGACTTATATTGCCAAACATTTTTGGTCACCTGATCAACTATTGCTGTTGGATAAAGTTCCAGTTTTCCCACTACAACAAACATACTAGACCAACTGTGGGCTTCCAGATTATAGCAACAGTTCCAAGAAGTACATATGGATCTGATGGTTAAGTAACCAAAAGCTTTTGGCAATATAGTGTATTTTAAAGTAAAACTTGATTGTCAGTAATTTGAAACAGGAATATACTGCTTGCTCTTATGTAACATTATAAACATGTTATAATCAGGTTCTACAACAGGTTGTTTTAGACTCTTTTATAAGCTACAACTAAGCAATTGGAGGTTGAGAGTGGTGCTGGGAAACAAACTTCGGTCTTACTGGTATTAGTCCAACACCTTCACCACCAAACCACCACATCCCCATTTATAGCTTTTTTTTTTTTTTTTTTTTGGAAAATTTGCTCATGTATCATGTTTCATTATAGGGATGATATAAGATGAAATCTGAACTGAATTCGTCTCCCCAGACACTAGCCAAACACTAGCCACTCTTGGGTGGGGTGGGGGTGGGGCTTTTAAAGGGCCTTTTATATGACCATTTACATTTGCTCTTATTCAGACTTAACTTCTCTGCCATAGAACTGATCAATTGCAGGTCAAAGACCATGCTCAAGGGACCAGCCGTAGAAGCTTGGTGGTGCTAGGAATTGAACCTGATCTTCCAATTCGTGGTCCTGAACTATAATCACTGAGCTACCTGATCACCCAAACTCATCAGCTCATGATACGCTTGTCTGGTGCACCTTTACTCCACTTTCAGCTACTGGACATTAACACACTCACTGTGGTTTCTCTCACAAGTCTCCATCTTGTTTCTATCTAGTCTTTTGTTGCTGTAGTGCTCAAATAGTTCATTACTATCGATCCAGCAGTGCTTACTGGGATATTCAATCTTTTTAATATCATCTAATTTGATATCTTATTTCCAAGTTATATAATTACATTAGAATTCTTCTCAGGGTTAGTTTTCACTACTTCTCTTCCGACTGGCAATCCATTCAGTAGGGCTTTATTGAGGTGGGTTTTATCCAGAAAACTGGTGTGGTTTTGATTGGTGACCGGTGGGGTTTGTAAACTATTAATTAATTTTGCATTGCATCCAGATCTGTATTTTGGATGATCTGTAGTCTGTTTGAAAAAAACAAAAACAAGATTACACTAGACTATACCATCTGCTTATTTAATCAGCTATTTTTTAGTAAACCTAATATATTTTTGTATCAATATTATTGTCTATTGACTTTATAAACAAAAAAACAACAATTGTCATTTCAAGTACTTTGGGGGGAATGGGGGGGGGGGCGCCCTGGTGACCATGGAGGCCAAAAACAATACATCTGATATTACATAAAATATTAGATTTTTTTTTGTAAATAGAAAAAAAAAACCAAAAAAAAAACCCTACTTTACAATTTTTACATTTTTTATTTATTTTAATTTCCATTGAATACAAAATAACACTTCTGTCTGTTAAATCGTAACTTTATTTTATTTATCACATACATGATTAAACACTGTACAATGTTTCTTTGCATATTGGGGGATATATGGTTGGGGGATCAGAGCACAGGGTCAGCTATGATACAGCACCAACTAATCAATCAATCAATCAATCAATCAATCAATCAATCAATCAATCAATCTTTTCCCTCTAAAAAGCCCAAAATGTCCTTTTTACAATATAAAAGAAATCGATAACATCTAAGAAAACAAAATGTTCACTACGAGGACTCGAGTCTGGAAGGACATAATGAATTGTGTTACATCATATATTTACAGCTTTTCCAGGTCTGTCCTGATAACATGGTGGTGTGATAGGAAACCTCACGAGTATCTTAATTCACAGTGATTTATTAACATTCCATTTTCACGTTTCTTGGTAAAAAAATAAAAAATAAATAAATAAATAAATATTCTTGCATGCTGTCTTTCAGGTCATGTGTTTATACAGGTCCAGAGACGATGATGATGATGTTGGCATCCACCACATCAGCTGCATTCTTTTGTTGGTAAAATGCACAAGAATCCTGATTCCTGTTAATTGCCATTCCTCTGGGACTTAACAGATATCAGGATTAATAAGGAGATAAGATCAGATCAGATTTGACAACAGCTACAACCGGAGGCCCAACGGCTGCATTTACACTGCATGGATCAGAAGATACATTTTTTTTTTCACAGATGGGATATAACTGACGATCATGTAAGCAGGAAAACACAGCACGTGGGTTCTGATAGTTTTAGATCAGATTTAGGTCTCATTTATACAGTATGTAGATATATATGGTATGGGAATCGGGTGCGAATAAATTGGATATAGTCAGAAAACCGCAATTGGGCACCAAGATCAGTAGTATAAATGCCACCACCGTTTTAAATAAGATCAACTTAATAATTTCTCTGGTTATAATGAGGCATAGCATCGCTCAGACTCTGTTTTTACTAGTTAAGGAAAAAAACAACAGTTATTGCAAGTATTATAAAATAAACATTTTATTTCATATTCTGCATCATGCATGTGCTGATTCAAGTTTTAATTGGCATTACAGGGTATTATACATACATCAAAAAATATACATTTCGATCAGTAAAGTTTTGTGAAATAAGTTGAAAAAAAAAATATGGTTGGATTATTATTATTATTATTATTATTATTATTATAATAATAATAATTGAATCCGTAGACTCTGCCGACAAGTATCGTTTGCTGTAACAATAAAGCCACGATACTCTTATGGTACCGCAGTGTAATGAACGTCGTGTGTGTGTGGGTGTGTATTCATGAAACTGCTGTACATTTCTGGTCCAAAAGAAAAAATTTTTTTTTAAGTTGATTATGCACAAAAAACTAAACACACTGATCTGTTTCATATGTATGATGTCATTAACCTGCTTAAACCAGCCTGTTTGTGTGAATAAGATGCTGTATGAATTATTAAAGAAACAAAAGTGAAAACTTTTGGGTTTGGGATTTTATTTTAAAAGATTATTTGATTGAAGATGTATAAGGCTACACCTTCCTCTGCCCAAATTTTTTAAACTCCTATTGATGTTAGACTTCAACAAAAGAACTATATAACATATATTATTGCCAAGTCTAATGTGATTTCATAGTGCACCCATATACACCATATTTCTAAATGTTTTTGGTCACCAGAGCATCACAAACACATGAATAGTCTTCCAGATTCTTTGATGAAGCTCCAGTCTTCTAGTAAGACCTTCCAGTCCAAAGTTGTGCTTGAATGTGAGAATCTCTTCATTCAGCTCCAACAGTATTAGTGAGATCAGACACTAATGTCAGGTAAGGAGGTCTGAGGAGGGTCAGTTACCATTCCAGTTTATCCCAAAGGGGTTCAGTGGTGGTAAGATCAGGACTTTGTGTGGAACACTGATGGGTTTTTTTTCCACTCTAATAATAATCCAACATGTTATAATGGAGATCAGGGGTTTTGTGCTCAGGGTCATTGTCATGCTGTAACAGTGTTGAAGTCTCTTTGTCCCATTGAAGGAATAATGTAATTCTACAACAAACATTCTGTGAGTTTAGATAGGAAACACATACGGATCTGATGATTATGTGACCAAAAACTTTTGCCAATACAGTGTGTGTGTTTTTCCCAACACAGCTGTTGAATATGTCTTTATGTGTTGCAGATTAAGCTCATGTGTTACAACATGACAATAGACCAGTGCACAAAACCCCCCTAACCTCCATAAACCCATACTGTGTTCAGAACTCGAATGTCCTGCAAAGATATTATGTGTTTAATAAATTTCACCTTTATTTGGTTTTTATATTTTAATCTCCATTTTTATAAAATAAATTGATAAATAAATTACTCACTTGAATACGTTCTATTTATTTTTTTCCGCAAAATAACATTTTATTTGAGCAATCAAAAAAAAAAGCGATTGTAATACATTGATATTAATGTTGAAATATGTAAAAAATAAAGTATTACATTCTATCTAAAGATATAATAGCACATAGGGTTAAAGAAATAATATATAAATATTACAATAATGTGTGTTAACAGTAAAACCTAACAGTAACCCTAACTAACATAGATTTAATAAAGATATACCTTTATTCATTCAGTCATTCATTCATTGTGGAAGTTTCTCAATTGGAGGACCGGAAGAAATAATTCTGCCCAGTGAATCGCTTGTATTTTATCGTTGTTTATAGAAGTGACAAAAAAAAGTGCCTGGAAGTAATTCTGTTAATATAAAATCAAAATTCTGATCGAATCAAAAATCTACGCAGTAGCGTAGAGGTTAGCACGGCTGTCGCACAGCAATAAAAGTCCGAGGTTGAGGGGTCTATCTGGGTAATGTTCTTCCTGTACTTCCATGGGTTTTTCTCGGGGTACTCCGGTTTCCTCCTACAGTCCAAAAACATGCATTAGGTTGATTCTAAATTGCCAATAGGAATGAGTGTGTGTGTGTGTGTGTAGTTGTTCGTCTATGTGTGGCCCTGCAATGGACTGCCAACTTGTCCAGGGTGTATTCCTGCCTGTCGTCTCATGTGTGCTAGGATAGGCTTCAAGAGACCCCCGAAACTCTGAATTAGGGAATAAGCAGGTTAAGAAGATGAATGAATGAACCGCACAGCAATGGCGTCTACACGGAGATTGAAATCTGTGTGATACACAGTGGACGGTCCTGCATTTATTTTTAGTTTATATAATGTTGTTTTTATACAATAATATTTATTTATTGTATATAATTCATTCATTGAAATATTTTACTGTATATATTCAAATGATAGATACTATGAGCAAAAACATTTATTTAAAATACAGGCGAGTGTAAGTTAGTTACCCTGTCATGCAATTACACTAAGGTGTCGTGTCCAGTTTGGTGATAATCCATGACTTTAGTGGTGTTTGGGTTCGAGAGTGTTTAGTGTATTAAACACTTTGAGAGGGGTAGCAGTTAATCACACCGGAAAAACCAAGCTCTATGATACCGAGCACATTGTCATGCTGTATGTCTGGAGAATAAAGTTCATATCTACCAACCACCAAAATCAACATTTAATCTCCAAAAAAATTCTTCTGTGTCCTTCTGTTTTTACTTCCGGTCCTCCATCAGGGTTTCCTGCATTATCTGAATCACATGATTCACAAACCAGCTGTTATAACGGTAGAATTTGGTAGACACTCTTATCCAAAGCGACTTACACTTGATCTATTTTATACAACTGAGCAATTGGGGGTTAAGGGCCTTGCTCAAGGTCCCACAGTGGTAGCTTGGTGGAGCTGAGAATTGAACCTTTTTGGAATCAACTCAACACCTTCACCAGTAAACCACCACTTTCCGATCCAATAATAACGTTTCATTGTTCAGGACTTTCTGTAGGGCCCAAACCGTGAGTGGCATCTATTATCTCACACACACTTGGAAAAAAAAAACCTTCCAAGATTTAGATAATCATCTTTAGGGGTTTTTTCAAGTGCCACCATTGACTCATTTCTTTTTATCGTCAATTGAAATCCTTCATTTCTGTATTTCTTTAAAGCTCCTTTATAACAGACAGTTAATGAAGAAATGAATAAAAATAAGTTGCATTATTGAGCCTTCCGATTCAGAACGTTACATTAAAATCGTGAGTAAATCTGTACCGATTAATCGTCACTACCTTACACTGATGTCAGTCCTCAGACTGTGCAGTGCTTTGTGGGCTGATGGCCCTGCAGGCTTTGTTATTCTGTCTAAAGCAGGTGCCTGAAGTCAGACACTGAGTGGTCTCTTTCAGGTCCTCTACGCTGGACGTCTCACCATGTGGACCGGTAAAAGACAGTGAGTGTTTTCCTGTGTGATGGATAAACGAGACATGTGTAAGACGATTCGATGAAGGATGTGTGTGTGTGTGTGTGTGTGTGTGTGTGTGTGTGTGTGTGTGTGTGTGTGTGTGTGTGTGTGTGTGTGTG
>JAOTRA010000002.1:12892960-12906317 GCA_026260255.1 Pseudolaguvia tuberculata | reverse complement strand
AGAGAGAGAGAGAGAGAGAGAGAGAGAGAGAGAGAGAGAGAGAGAGAGTGAGAGAGAGAGAGAGTGAGAGAGAGAGACAGAGAGAGAGACAGAGAGAGAGACAGAGAGAGACAGAGAGAGAGTGAGAGAGAGAGACAGAGAGAGAGACAGAGAGAGAGACAGAGACAGACAGAGAGAGAGAGACAGAGAGAGAGAGATTATTGTGGTTTAGTTGTGTATAAGGTCTGTCTGTCAATTCTACTCAACATAAGAGCAAGCAGAAAAAAAATCCAGCCAATTAACAGAAGCTTCCTTGTGGTTGTAGGAACAGCTAAGCAGCAACAGTTGTATAAGCCACATAGAATTGATCCTCTTGTTAAACAGTTGCAATAAAAATCCATCAGATACATAATACATGACTTCATTTATCTGACAGCTGAATGCAAAACCTGAACACTAACTGCATGATTTCATCGAAAAACAGCACACATGACAACAACGTGCATGAGTTACGACACGCATGTGTGTGTGTGTGTGTGTGTGTGTGTGTGTGTGTGTGTGTGTGTGTGTGTGCGCGCGCTGTATAACAGGGACTCAGTGTTGTTGGCTCAACACATTCAAGAAAGAAAGATGGTGGGTGAGAAGAAGGGGGAGATACCTCGGGCAGATTTCCAAAGTGCCCTGAAGGATTTTGGAGCGTCAAAGAGTCTTTAAAATCATATATTGATAGATGTAATATATAAAATAATATAAAATAATATATAAAATAAAGATATATGGATAGATGATATAAAAGTGCATTTGTAACAATAAAACTGATGCAATTCAGTATCTCCTTGTATACTGTAATAAATGATGATGAAAAGATGACAGAGGCAGCTATTTTTATATATTATATATATTATTGTAAAAAAAAAAAAAAAGAAGGTGAACCGCGACCATACTTCTTTTGAATTTATCCATTTTATCTATCTGGCTTGAACCAGCAACAAATGAGCATCATTATTCCTTTAAACCTGCCTCCGCTGACAGTGCTATCTGATCATGAAAGATGGTGTGCTGCTGTGCAATACCGCTTTCATCTGAGCAACAGACGCACCTTCTCTATGATAGCCTTGTCTTCATTTCTTTACATTCAAATTAGCTGGCTTGTCTTAGTGAAGGCATAAAAATGAGAAGACAATCTCTAATTAGTCCTGGAATTCCCACGAATTTCAAGGGTTAATGAACAAACACATCAAATGGTGCCCATTGAGGAAACAGGTTTATTAGATTGCCATCTTGTGGTCAAAGTTTAAGAGCAATATTTCATTTTAGAGCCTGGAAAAGGCTGTGGTTTGGAGTTTAATATGATGGTGGTAGCATATTTAAAAAAAGGATAGGAACTATAATAATAATTATTGGCAATTTGGCAAAAGGAGGCGTAGTGGTGTAATGGTTAGCACGGTCACCTCACAACAAGATGGTTCTGGGTTCAATTCCCCGGGTCGGGGGTCTTTCGGTGCGTAGTTTAAATGTTCTACCAGGACTTACGTGGGTTTTCTCCAGTTTCCTCCCACAGTCCTCCCAAAAACATGTACATTAGGTTGATGGGGGATTCTAAATTGCCCATAGGAGTATGTGTGAGTGTGTGTTGTTGTTCATATATGTGTGGTCTTGCGATGGACAGGCAAGCTGTCCAGGGTGTTCCCTTGCCTCTCGCGCTATGTGCGCATTAGGGAATCAGCAGGTTAGAGGACGAAATAATGAAAGAATTTTGGCAGTAATGCAATGGAGCACGGAGATCTACTGGAGCCTATCCCAGCTCTCTGAAGAGCAAAGGGCAGGAAGGGTACACAGTGGACATGGGGCCAGTCCATCACAGGGCACACACCTTTTGGGCTTTGGAAGGAAATAAGCTTCACAGAGAAACCCCACACTCATGGCGGGGAACGAACCCGGGCCCTCTTGCTTTGAGGTAACAGTGCTACCCACTAATGTTTCATTTAATGATATAAATACACTTAATTCAATTTAATAACATTTCAATTTTACATTTTAAGCTTTAAAAATGTAACAACATCTAGTGACAGTTTTTGGATCTCTGTTTGGCCGGATGATATTCTCTGACTAGTCGTATACAGTATATTATAAATATAATCTCGCCTAGGGTGCCAAAAATTCTAGTGTCCAGGGTCTGATAAAAGCTACGGATGCTGACTGTGTGGATGTTCTGCTGAAGTGTCCAGTTTCCTCTTGTTTCCTTTTGCATGTCACATAAACATGTCAATAGGTGGACTATGCTAAATTGCCTCTCAGCGTGTGTATGTGTGTGTATATCTGCACATTTGCCCTATGATAGACTGTTTTTCCATTCGGTGTGAAATTCTTCGATATTGCACCTTGGATTTCTGGGATAGCTTCCAGATCTACAGTGACACCAACCAGGATAAAGCTGCTACTGAAGATGAATGAAGGAATCCGCAAGGCAGTAAGTTGGCTATAGTCTGTATTTCTATTTAAGCCTGATAACCAATGGGTATCTTTTACTCTCAATGTTAGTGTCAAACTGATGAGTTTAGTGTTATCAGACTCGTACACGATTGGTGGGTTGCAGTTAACTTTGTTGGGCGAGTAAATAAATTAGCTGGTGCATGAAATGATTCTGCAGCTCTAATGAAGCAACAAATTGCCTCATATAGAGAAAAAAAATGGAGAGTAAAAAATTCTAAAATAAAAAAAAAATCTCTGGATGGCACAGTGCATTAGTGGTTAGCATAGTCGCCTCAATACAAGAAGGTCTTGGGTTTGATTCCTGGGCCGGGGATCTTTCTGTGCGAGTTTACCCTCCGGATACACCAGGTTGATTGGTGATTCAAAATTGCCCATAGCAGTGTGTGTGAGTGGTTGTCTATATGTGGCCCTGTGATGGACTGGCGATCTGTCCAGGGTGCAGTCCTGCCTCTCACCCTATGTGCTCTGGCATAGACTCCATGAAAACCCCGCGATACCGAATTAGGGAATAAGCAGGTAAGAAGATGAATGAATGAATGAATGAACGAATGAATGAATGAAAAAAACAACTCCGTACATATTTACTTCGGGTAAGTAAAATCATAACTTTTTCCCAATAGAATGAAAAGGTTGGACGAGACGTAAAGTTCGGTCTCCTGATGATTGATGACGTCATGATGAGGTAGAAAGAGCGTCGCAGAGAGAGAAGCCAGTGCGCAGACGACGTGACAAGAGCAACACGCACGTTCCAAGTTATTCTTATCATAATTATTGATTTGTTATCAAAAGGACAAGGACATCTGCGAAGAACAGAGACAACTGTTGAGTTGAACATTAAAAGAAAAACAAAACCCTGAAAGTTGTGCGCTCACGTTCGTTTTTATGGGACTTGATCATATTCTGGCCTGAGTGGACGACATCTGGTGGTCGTGAAATAACTCCGCGAACGGAAGACAGCCACGTTGAGCGTGCAGAAGTGTTTGCTTGAGCAGAAGCGTTTGCCTCCACAGTGCTGCGTGCACATACATACATACAAGGGCGCTTTTGAGCGGAGCTCGGGAGGAAGAGCTGTTCGGCATACCGAGCAGCAACGGTGCAGTTTAAACACTGGGGGCCAATTTGACTCGCTTAGGAGAGCGCTTACACCACTTTTATTCTCTGACCAGGAGGATGCGGTGAGAGATCATTTTAGTTGTGATGCGAGCGGTAAAGGCGCACGAGGAAAGAACTGAAGTGTGTATGAGCATTTCGTTTTCGCTGTACATGGAGTGAGGACCAAAAGAAAGATCTCGACTAACTACGGAATAAGGTTTGTCATCCACACCGACCTCCAACATGACGCCGAGGATGTTGTGCTTTCTTCTTTGCTCTGCGGCATACGTGACCGGGCTGCAGGGTGCGAGCGCACCTACGGTTCCCGTCGACAGCACGCTGGATACGAGTGGGAAACGGGACTCTAATCAGACCTTTAGTTCCAGGCTGAAGAGGAAGACACTGTCGGTTGATTTTGCGGTGCCGTCTCTTTTGCGGCACTACATGGCGATGTTTATTAAGCGCCCGCTGAACGGGGACTGCCTGACGCACTCTGGGTGCTACACGGTGCGCGCCAACCTGCGGATGCACTGCGCGCCTTTGCAAAAGACCATCGCGAGTTTGCTCGGCGCGAAGTTGGCAGAAAATGTGCAAGGGGAGGGCGGAAATGGATCCGGTGGAGGACAACTACCGTACCGGCGCACCCGGCCCTCCCCTAAAGTGCTGAGTTTGGGTTTAAGCACAGCGAGCCGCAAGTCCAACCAGGTCGTGGTGGAGGTGGGAGAGGACATGGTGAAAATTGGATGTGGAGGGCTGGTCGTGCGCGAGGACGCGCCTGTGCCCTTTTTGGAAATGGACCTGACGCGCGTGCTGGAGTGGTGGCTCGGAGCCGATGGGGGCCGGTTGCGGGTGCGACTTATGCCTGAGCGCAAAGCTCAAGTTCCGGGCAAAGAGGAGAAATACTCAGCCGCCATCCGGGCATCAGACGCCCAATTGTTTCTACAAATCGCCTCCAACGGCAAGTGATTAATAAATAATAACAATAATAATAATAATAATAATAAAAATAATAACACAATAAAACTTCCTAGTATTATTATTATTATTATTATTATTATTATTATTATTATTATTATTATTATTAGCAGCCTTGTTTAGTACTTTAAGCACAACATTTTCTTTTACTCACACAATAAGCAACAATTGTAAGTAAAATGGAGGCAAGTTTTTAATTTAATTAATTAATTAATGCATGGCAGCAGGTGATATGATATTTATAATGCAATCCTTCATGCTTGCTACACACTTTCTATTAAGAATTTACGACTCCATTCTTCACTGCTTCTGAATGGACAGCTACATTTATATTCTAAATATTTACAAAAAAAAACCCTTAAAAAAGTGTTTGCACTTCAGTACATCCCACACTGTTGTAATGATGTTATGAAAGGTGATATTTTTTCCCTTTCTCTCATTCCTAATAATGCACAGTTACTTATCTTCCATCCTCATTCTTAAATCTAACAAACCTGTTTGTAGAGGCTTTTCAGCGCAGCCTAGTTTTTTTTTTTAGCTAAGAATCGGCAGCACATTTGTATTGACAGCAAACCAGATAAGAGTGAGAAAAAGTGCAGGATTTTGCAAGTTTGTGCTGATTTTGTTCGATTCTCTGCTTTAGTGCTGTATGGCATGCTTTATTCTTTGGGCTAAAGATTGGTAGTTCGGTATTCAGTACTGGTTTTTGCTCTATAGAACTTTAGCAGAGTATGCGTGGAGGGATTATTTTAACTTTTTCTTTATATATACTAATATTCCTGTTCCCACATTGAGACTATTTCTGGAGCGGAGTTTGCTCGATTAGCTTTAACAGTGTACTTAATACTCAAGGGTGAAATTCCTTTCCTTGGGCACTGTTGGGTAAGCATTATTACCTAGTCGATGTTTTTTACTTCAGGAACTGTTTAATGACTTCATCTGCACTCATGGATTATTCAATTCATTTGACCTTCCTTCATCTTAAAAGGATAAGACTTTAGAGCAGCCTTAAGACTTCTATTTGGTGTTCCGACGTCATTGTGTTTTGTGAAAGGTTACAGGATCGATGAGTTCAGGCTAAAAACGTGTGAGATCTTGTTAGAAGAACTTCTTATTAGTAGTGAACTGTACTGTAGGCATCTACAGGAGATTAAGCATGTCGGATACTCTGAAGACTAACTTAGTGAAATACATTCACATTTATGTGCATTTATTTGGTAGATGCGTCAAATTTGATTTATACGGTGTTGCCTATTCAGTGTGATTGTATATTAGATGAGTTCATTTCTGTATCTGAATCTCCTGAAAAAACTAACACTGTTTATTTCATTTGCATCTGTGTTCTATTGTATTTATTAATGCTTATAATCTTTATATGATATTTTACAGCGAAATTATTAAAAAAAATGAATAACCCAAAATCACCCCCCAAAAAAAAGATATCACAATGCTGTTTTGTCCAATATTAGTTTCACCACCTGAGTAGTAACAAAGGAAATTGTCATTAGCACATCAGGTTATCAGGTTATGAAATAAAGCTAGCATCTACCCAGAAGTGCAAAATAACAATACAGGGGAAAAAAATATGCACAGACATATAGCTAACGGATATATAAAAGAACTATTTATAAATTTACTGTATATATGAGATCACTGTGGTGTAAAAACTGTTTCTCAACCTGGAAAGGTAATTATAAAGAAAATAATAAGCGAAGGCAGAACACTATACAGCCACATTACATTCTCATGCTAGTCAAAACGTGGTAGCTTAGCATCTAAAAATAATACCAGAGAGAATTCATTGCATTAAGACAAAAAACACTTAAGTCAAATGTTTTGGGATGAGCACTGCTTCTCCATTGATTTCAAGTGAAAAGGTCTGTCCTTGGTTTTCTTTTCACTCAGTCAGTTAAAAGAAAATCTTTTGTGGGTTACTAAAATAAAAAAAAAAAAAAAAAATCTCATTCCATGTCCATATTGGGGTAATGGATAGCACGGTTGCCTCACAACAAGAAGGTCCTGGATTCGATTCTCAGGACGAGGATCTTTCTGTGAGGAGTTTGCATGTTCTCCCTGCGCTTGCGTGGGGTTCATCCGGGTACTCTGGCTTCCTCCCACAGTCCAAAAACATGCAGATCAGGTGGATTATTGATTGTAAATTGTCCATAGGAGTGAATGTGTGTGTGTGAATGGTTGTTTGTGTTGCCCTGAGATGAACTGGCGACCCGTCTAGGGTGTACCCCCGCCTCTCACCCTATGTGTGCTGGGATAGGCGCCAGCAGACCCCCGTGACCGTGAATTAGGGAATAAACGTGTAAGAAGTTGAATGAAGGAATGTCCATTTTGGTCCATGGCAGTCCAAGTCAGTCAGCTCCAGAGACTCAAACAGAATTTGGTACCATTCAGGGTTTGATAAACTCCTCTATGAAGATAAGGAGCTACATTTTTGGGTTTTTTTAGGCAGGTATCACTGTTTTATATTTTATAGTCCAGGCAACCACAGAAATGGGGAAAAAAAGAATAAAGCGATTTAGAAAAAAAGATCAAATCAAACATTTCTGGTATATTTTGGATCGGTGGCAGAGAGGGTCTAGTAGAAGCTAGCTGAACGTTGCAGCCTTAATTTTGAACATGTTGTTTGGATCCCCGGTGCATCTTGAAGGTTCTGCAAAGAGAAAAACATTCATAAGAGAGAATATCGTTTGGATAAAAGTCCATAAAATCAATATGGCATTTTTAAAGTTTTAGATGTTAACAGGTTACTCTACAGATCAGGATCCAAGACTGCGCAGGCATTTTTCAATTTGACCATCAAAACTGGGATGAGCTGTGATGACAGCATGGATAATACAACTCAATGTGCGTTATTATAAGTAATATATATTATTAGAGATAACATTAATTTACACTACAAACAGGACCCAGGTTCGATTCCCGGACGAGGGATATTTCTGTGGATTTTGCATGTTGCGCTTGTGTGGGTTTTCTCTGGTTACTCTGGCTTTTGGTATGTAAATGGTACAAAAACAATTTCACACCTTCAATATGTTGGAGTTTAAACATATGGGAGTCTAATAGCATTTGGAATTCTCTATATGCTGAGTCTCTTTGTTTTGGTTTATTATTGTTAAATCTGTCATTTGTTAATTGTGGTATAGGGATAATTCTAAACACTTTTGCTCAACAATGCAATTAAATCAATTTAAGTTATTGAATAAGGTTCTATTTTGTCAAGTTTTTAGTCACCTGATCATCAGATCCAGATGTGGTTCCTCTTTGAACTGTTGCTACGAAAATGAATCCCAGTTATCTAGAATGTTTTGTCGATGTTTTGTAGCATTAAATTATTCCTTCACTGGAACTAAAAGACTCCAAACACTGCTCCAGTATGACAATGATCCTACGCACAAAACCCCTGACCTCCATTATCACAAGCTGAGATATTATAAGAGTGAAAAAAACCCACCTCCTGATCTTACCACTACTAAACCCTTTTGGGGTTAACTGGAATGGCAAATGAGCTACCCCAGACCTCCTTACCTGACATTAGTGTCTGATCTCACATATATCTCTACTTTTCTTTGTAAAATCTAGCTAACCACAATAAAATAATATTACGGTATTGCTAGGCTTAATGTCTAAAAGTATTATGCTGAATTGTTTTTGATCATATCTGTATCTATACACATGCAAACATATTAATGCTAAGCTTATCACTTTATAATAGCTAGTTAAACATTACTCATTGGCAATGGAATGAACAAATTATTTTAACCCTTTATTTGCTCAACCATTTATTCCTTAAATCATACATTTTGCAAATCATTTATTCCTTTAAAGGAATTTAGAGTTCAATGAGTAAACATGGTAGTGCGGCGTGGTGGCATAGTGGTTAGCACAGTTGCTTGAAAACAGAAAGGTCCAGGGTTCAAATCCCAGTCCGGTGATCTTTCTGTGCAGAGTTTGCATGTTCTCTCCATGATTGCTGATTCTAAATTACCAATAGGAGAGGATATGTGTGTGAGTGGTTGTTTGTCTATATGTGGCCTGCGATGGACTGGTGAACTGTCCAGGGTATCCCCTTGCCCCTGAATTAGGGAATACTCGGGTAGGAAGATGAATGAATGAATGATGATTAAAATGGTTAAGGCAATAAAGGGTTAACGTTCCCTTAAGCTGTACTGTAATGCTTTGGTTTTACTGTTTGGTTTCTCTTGTTTCTATGCTAATTTGAACTCTCTTTTTTTCCGTAAAATCTATCTGTGAAAAGCTAAAAATAAACTATCGTACTAAACTTTATGCTTTATGCTAAGGTTAGCACTTCCTTCTTAGCACTTCCTTCTTAGCACTTACTTACTTACTTACTTACTTACTTACTTACTTACTTACTTAATTACTTACTTACTTACTGTTGTTATCATAGTTAGCATTGAAACGAACCAATTGTATAACACATTGCACTTTAACACATTAACACCTTTTAATGTGTAACTTAATAAAAGGCTTGAAATTATGAATGGCTGTTTCTATTGTAGTTTTAACGTATTGTAGTTTTATTAAGAATTTTCTGGGATAGGTGCAGCAGACCCCCGTGATCCCAGATTCGGGAATAAGTGGGCAAGAAGATGAATGAATGAATGAATTTTCATTGGTCATGTTCCGTCTCAGAGCGGCGTGGTGGCATAGTGGATAGCACAATCGTCTCACAACAAGAAGGTTGTGGTTGGGTTAGAATCCCGGGCCGGAGATCTTTCTGTTCGGAGTTAGCATGTTCTCCCCGCGCTTGCGTGAGTTTCCTCCAGGCTACTCTGGTTTCCTCCCACAGTCCAAAAACATGCAGATTAAGTGGATTGGTGATTCTAAATTGTCCATAGGAGTGAATTTTCGCCCTATCTCGCCCTTTGTGTGCTGGGATAGGCGCAGCAGACCCCTGTGACCCCGTATTCGGGAATAAGCAGGTAAGAATGATTGAATGTTCCGTCTCTATCTTGCTAACCTGTTGAACATTTGCTTTTAGAGCGCTAAATGCAGAGCATCCTTGATAGATGATTAGTGGTAGAGAGAGCATTGCGCGGGTAAAATGGTGTTTAAGTGCTACTGTTCGTTGTTTACCTCATTGAATGAAGTAATGTGATCCAACAAAGAAACTAAAATGATGTGGTGTTTGAATTTTATGCATGCTTAGAATACCCCCCTCACCCCTTTCACAGCTTCAGAATGGGTTGCCAGCTTCAACAGTGAAAATCTTCTCTCTACACGTTTCCTTTTCTCTAACCCTTATCCAGACTGACTTCCATTTATCTCATTTATACAACTGAGTATGTTGTCCAAAGGAGGTAACGTGGTGGTGCTGAGAGCCAATCCGCAATCTCCTAATTAGATCCTAATTAATTCAACACCTTAACCAGTGAGCCACCACGTCCAGACACTTTTTTTAATTAAAAAAGACCAAATAACAAGATAATAATAATAATAATAATAATAATAATAATAATAATAATAATAATAAAATCAAATAACAACTCATTCTCATCCTTTGTTTTGAAGGTGGCCTAACTTTTCTTGCAATAGGCTTTGTAAAATTAATTTTGTATTTTGACTTCTTAAGGTAGACACATGTAAGGCAGAACAAAAGCCTTCTGCTTTTATAATCAAAAGAAAATTGTAATACATTTTTAATAATTCTCTAATAAAAGCATGGTTCTAATAAGAAATAAGAAAAATTGAAATATGAAAGCCTAAAAGTTTCTAAAGATATATTAATGCAGACCTTTAACCAGATTATAATTTCTTTAGTAACATCCAATTCCCTGAACCTCAATAAGATTCCACAAAAGCCAAAGATGTAAAGGTTTTTATCTGGCCAAAAAGAAAAATAGTTAATGGAAACTTTCTTCATGTAATTTCGAACAAAGAGTCTTTGTTATTATGAACTCAAACAGTCAATTGGTTAAAATGTTTTGTCTGTAACATTAGCTCAGATGTATGAGAAAAATAGTCGGGAGAGATTGGTAGCGGAAGGATTTTTTGATTTTGAGATCTCTGAAAACGGCTTGACCTGATGGGGTTGTATAACAATTATTGTTGCGGTTGAAAAATATAAAAATGGTAATCACTGGCAAGTCAGATAAGATAAAAGATAAAACACTAGAAATCGATTTTCGACATTATGGATTGTTATCCCATACATATTACATGTCAGTTTGACATCGCAAAAACGATCCAGTGGGAGGAAACATAGCTGAGCTGAAGCAGACCAGGTTTCTGACAGATGCATCAATTGTTGTGAAGTAGAACAAAACATGTCATCTTTCAGATGGGAACGGAATAAACTACAGCTCCTACTCAACAACTGACTGCAGTGTTGATTGGTGCACACGACACCAGGCTATGAAACTCAAATAGCCACAGTTGTTGCATGAGTGGGCCTGGAGTTGGCACCCGGGAGATGAAACTCTTGTGAACACAGCTCTCAATTTTTACTGAAAAGAAAAGAGTTGATAAGATAAGATGGTTGAAACAGTTTGTGTCTTAGATTGCCGAGTTGGTAGCCAAACTTTAGCAATCTCTATACCAATCCAGTGTTTGTTCCACTAACCCTCGATGGATCTTTAATAATTCAACTGAACTGTCATAAATTTGCTTAAATGTCCCTAAATGACAGTCATATGTGAATATTATCTGCTGTTACTTGGCTGCCGATAGGGATTCTACCAGAGCCAAATGTGACTTGGCGAGTGCCTTGGCACCTTTGCTTAGAGCAGCATTGTGCGATTGGGTTGTAATGCATATGCCTGTTTGTGGTAGACCTATGAAGTAAATCACTGCACTAGGAATGCTATGTTCCCTTGACATAAGCAACCATAGTCAGAGCAATGATATGACAAAACAGGAAATGACTACATGCATATTTTTGCTGCAGCGGTCATTAAGTTTTGAAGCACAGTCGGAATGTGGATCCTTCAGCAAAGAATATGAACCAAATACTTCTGAGCAGGAAACATGTGACTTTATGTAAATTATTTAGCTGATGCTAGCAGATCAGACAAGGGACTAGCTATCAATATTAGGCAAGAATTGCTATAAATGTTATATACTGTGTTATATAGACTTTTAGTTCTGTATAAAATCTATAAAATTATATTAAGAAAGAAATGAAATATAACTAAACATTTAAATCAACTTCAGCTAAAGATCCCTGGTTTAGAGCTTAATTATGGGAAATGTGTTCTAGTCAGTTGTGTTATAGGGTCTCTTATGTTTTTCATACTAGTTTTGCAGAGAAAATAAATCATTTTTCAATTACCCAGCATGCCAAAGTGCTGAACACATGAATCTCATGTATCATTCTTTCTTTATAGCTCATCAACATTTCTTTTCAATTAGGTGCTCAAGGAATTGTAATTATAGAAAGTCTTTTATATAGACAGACTCTATAGATAAACGTAGACGAGCATGAAACAGTATTGGAAAAATAGGTATAAGGGCATAACTGGTTGCCATGTTGATGTAAATGCCTTTGTGATGTAAATGCTCAGATTTGTGTCTGAAAAATGATACGCATTTTTGTGGGTTGTGGATGAAAAGTACGTTTATTAATCAAATCTAAAAACATGTAAGGCATAGGATTACGGTTTGAAATGGAATTTTGTAACGTTTATGCAAAAGAAAAGACACTTTTATTAAAAATAAAGTTTTTTACTACATAGATTGAACTACGATGACGTTATTGGTAGCTATGTTTCTGTCCCCATGTGTTAATGCATTTTTTGATGTATCCCATTGGGCAAATAAAAAATGTTTATTCATTCATACATTCATTCATTTGTCTTCTTACCCACTTATTCCCTAACTCTGGGTCACAGGGGTACACTCTGGACAGGTCGCCAGATCATCACAGTTAAAACATGTTTAATTCATCAAAAAAATTCTATACCTACAGAGCATTAAATGATGTCAATTGTAAGCTGCACTGGTTAAACATTAATTAGTTTTCCAATGTCTACTAACTGAACTGTTTTGTCTCCAATAGATCTCTTTGCTTCAGGGCCACATCTGTATCATGACTGGGATATGCTGTAAATAAAGACTTTTATCTAAATGTAGATCTGTGAATTTGCCCAAGGACAGATCATCTATCTAAAGTTATGCATAAGTTTGCAATTATCCAATGTGACTTATATATAGGTTGGAACTTTGCCTCACAACAAGAAGGTCCTGATACAATTCCAGGGCCTGGGGGTGCAGTCTGAATGCCCTCACCATGCTCGTGTGGGTTTTCGCCGTGTACTCTGGTTTCCTTCCACGGTCCAAAAACATGTACATTAGGTTGATTGGGGATTGGTGTGTGTGGGTGTGTGTGGTTGGTCATTTAAGTGTTTGGGTCTGCGATGGACTGGTGATCTGTCCAGGGTGTACCACTGCCTCTGTGAGCTCCAGCAGACCCCGGTGACCCAGAATCAGGGATTAACCAGGTCAGAAAAGGAATGAATGAATGGCTTATATGTACACTATCTTCTTTATACAACTGAGCAATTAGAATAAAATATGCTTAAATATGTATTAGACATTATTAGAGAAGCACTGCAGTGTATTATTTTCTCTCATTCATCACACTCACCAAAATCACAAGGCAGATGTTTGACATAGGAATGATAAATCATCTGATATTAAGAGATTTGTATATAACATGATTCATTCATTTGTTTGTTCGTTCGTTCGTTCGTTCATTTGTTCGTTCCTTCGTTCGTTCGTTCGTTCATTCATTCATTCATTCATTCATTCATTCATTCATTCATTCATTCATTCATTCATCTTC
>JAOTRA010000002.1:12880299-12892860 GCA_026260255.1 Pseudolaguvia tuberculata | reverse complement strand
TAGATAGATAGATAGATAGATAGATAGATAGATAGATAGATAGATAGATAGATAGATAGATAGATAGATAGATGTATTGTGTACATCTATATAGATAAAGATGTATTTATGTATTTTGTACATTATATGTACTGTGCAGAAAGTGTCTATTGTGTAGAGAGTATATATTTCGACAGTAGAAAACATTGTAAGTATAGAGTTATCCGTCCAGAACCAGTACTTTACTTATATACCTTGAATACCTTGAAAATAGGTGTAATTTTCTTTAGCTGTTCCCATTAGTAATTGTCATAGCCTAATCCGCACATTTGACTTGGCACGATTTTACGCTGGATGCCCTTCCTAACGCAAACCTCTCATTTATCCGGGTTTGGGACCGGCACTAAGGAGGCACTGGCTTGTGCAACCCTAATGGCTGGGTTTTTATGGGCAATTTAGACTCACCAATCCGCCTAATGCACATGTTTCTGGACTGTGGGAGAAAACAACAAACTCCGGCACAGAAAGATCTCCAACCCAGGAACCGAAGGCAAACGTGCTAACCACTACACCACCGAGCCTGTCATGTGACTTTGTTTAATGACAAACTACATAAAATTGCAATTTAATGGCAGACATACCAAAAATAGAGAACATATGCTAATATGCAATTAAAGGATGTAATCCTCTCTTGAGATGCATGGGTATTATTATAAATGCAACCTTTCATAAATCAAGGCTTTATAGTGCACTAGAGCAACAGGGTGATTAAGTCATTTGAGAATTTGCAGGCTGGATATACAGATTGAAGGGGCATTTCACGTAAATAGAGCTTCGGTCACTTTATAGGCAATAACTAATACTCTATACACAGATTTTCAGCAACAATGTGCTCGTATTTTTGTGAACCATATGTCCAGGTCATTTAAGTTAACATTAATAAAGTGAGTCTTTATTTAATCCAATAAATCATGTGACTCACTATAATCTTCTTTCAATACAGAGCCAATGGAACATCTAAGAGTAAAGTGAAGCACAACCTAATATGGCTACTTACAGACACAAAATTGTTTTTCTTTTTCTGTTTTGTTTCATTCTATCCAGATGTTAGAAATGTGTTCGGGCTATAGCTCTCGAGTATGTCACATAGGACAGTGGTTCTTTTTTTATTGCCTGACTCACTGGACCAGATTGTAAGTGGCTGTTTTCTGGTCCAGCAATTGGGCCCTATAGATGAGACAGTAGATACTGATTGTCGGAACATGGAGAAGTGAGCGATGGATAATGAGTGTGGGGAATAAGGGCTGTGTTCCTGACAACTTAAGACCTGACAGCCTCTTTGATCAACCCATAGACACTTCTCAACAGATGTGCTGTGCTGTGCTATGCTGCTGGCTGCTGAGGTGAAATCAAAGACCAGACCTAGCCACCCTTCAAGGGGCTTCCTTAGAACATTTTACTGAGAGTATATCACAGATATCAGCTGTGTATACCAAAAGTGCTACTGCCTTATATGCTAGCCAGACTAAAGGAGCGACATTAGAATTCCTGGCTTGAAATGTCAACTGTAAATCGAATAAAACTTGTGTACAGGTTGTGAAGGAAGATAGAGTCTGTCGCTACCATTTGCTTGCACCAAGTGGCTATGCAGTAGCCCGGGTGTCATCTGTCTCGTCCTGCTTTACTGCTTTAGTATTGAGTAGAGCTCAATCAGATGCCTGACGAATGACAGCTTCTCACTGGAAAGGCAATAAAAAAACAAACGCACCAATGGGAAAAACAAAATTAATGGCCAAGGCTGTGCACGGAAGCTACCTCCTGCTCTTATTCTGATTAAACAGGGACCATCAGAGGGGAAGAAGCCATTAGAGATTGATTGTATTGACTTTATAGCAATCGCTGGAAAAAAATCGTGAAGTCCTGTATTTTCAAGTTTCTGTCTTCACGTCTGCACTTCATTTTTTTTCTGTGAGAATGGCCTCAGCTGTTTATCAGCCTAGTTTGCTGGACTGAACAAAGTCTTGCTAATGTGAACTCCTGGCATGGATAAAGAACACCCAATCTAAGGAGCTTTCAACTTTTGAAGACAGTGTTGGCTCATTGGTTAAGGTGCCGAGTTGTTGATCAGTAAGTTGCAGAGCTGTTGATCAAAAACATCTATGTTGGATTGGTTATTTGATCATTAAGGGATCGGGGACTCCTTCTGCCTTTCTCCCTTCAGAGATGGCTGGGATAGGCTCTAGCCGTGACCTGCAATTCGTAATAAAAGATGAATGAATGAATACTGTATTTAACTAGCAAAGCTACAGAAGAAATTCTAGTATTTACAGCTCTGTCATCCAGAGCGGCTTATATTTAAGGGCCTTGTTCAAGGGCCCACAGTGGTTGTTTGGCAGAGATAGGATTTGAACCCCGGTCATTCTGGTATCAGTCCAACACCTTAACCAATTTCCCTCACTGTACTTCACGATAAGTACAACTTTTTTAGTTAATAATGAGACTGGACAACTAACCTGGTGGCTACCTGGTGCATTTCGAGTTTGTGCACTCTCGTCTGGCCAGTGAAATATCTGGTATTTCTACCCCAAACCTATTAAACGTGGCCACTTCAGCTGTGATTTAGAAATACCGTACCATCCTAAATGGCAGGTTTACCAGCTCTTACAGTATCTCATACCTCTTCCTTCTGGCAGTGGGTGTAAATCACCTATGTACAGAAAGACCAGCTATTGAATGAGATTTGTAGGACATCAGACATGGTTAAGTCATCCCAAACTCCTGTATGTAGCTTGTAATGCCAGGTTTTTATCAAATTGTATCTTGTTTTTTATGTAGCCACTGTGGAAAACAAATTTACTCTCTAAGATTGAATAAATATATGAGCTATCTGTTTCTTAACCTGAATGCAAGCAAAGGAATTATTAAAATACAATATCAAATGGCAAAAATTGTATCCGGCATTATTTTTAAAGAAAGGTTTAGTGTATTGACAAGAAAAGAAGAGACTTAGGGAAGCTTGTAGGATATACTGCTAAATCTACAGTAAAATAGCTTCAGGGAAATTTTTAAAAAAGAAGAATGCTTTGCAAAATGATTTGTGGCAGCATCTGTCCAATGAATAGACAGCATAGTGGGGACACAGATGTCAGAAAGAAGGATTAAACTATGATGATCCAAAAGCTGTTCAAAAGATATAAAAAAAGGCTAGAGGCAAATCTAAAAGAAAAAGCTAGGTATATTTTCATTCATTCATTTATTCATCTTCTTACAAGCTTATTCCCTAATTCACGGGGTCTGCTGGAGCCTATCCCTGCGCACATAGGGCGAAAGGCGGAGGTACACCCCAGATGGGTCGCCAGTCCATGTCAGGGCAACATATAGACAAACAACCACTTACACACACATTCACTCCTATGGACAATTTAGAATCACCAATCCACCTAATCTGCATGGTTTTGGACGGTCGGAGGAAACAGGAGTACCCAGAGGAAACCCACACAAATGTGAGGAGAACATGCATACTTCGCACAAAAAGAACACTGGCCCGGAAATCGAACCAGGGACCTTCTTGTGGTGAGGCGACCGTGCTGCCCACTATGCCACCGCACCACCCTTGTCAAGCCATATCTTTTATTATTATTTCTATTTATAAATGTTTCTGCCCAATGCTGTGCTTTTAAAAGGTTTGGTTGAAGAACCGCATTATGATGATGATGATGATGATGATGATGATGATGATGTGATGTGATTTGATGCTAAGGTGTTTACGTTACTTTTGCCCATATCTTTACAGTATATCCCAAGGTTTCTAGAAAAAGGTTAAACTATAGCGTTGTTTTCCAGGCTATTAGTCATTTTCTATATTTATTAAATTACTATAAAGGGATTTTTTTTTTACTTCAATAAGAAAATGGTATTTAATTCACAAGACACACAACATTACCTGGATGATTGAAAACCTCCACAATAGAGTATGCAGTGTAGATAATTAGTAGCTTAGGGTCAGTCTATTAAGAGTATAAATTATGAAGAGGTTAAAGTGGTAATCAATGCTATAATTAAATAAATCATGTCTGTAAATGTTGTGCAGCATTTATTCACACAACCAACGGATTTGTCACATGAAATCATTCAGTAAACGATTGGATTTTTAATAGACAGTAATAGAGTTAATAGGGTTCTACCTATTTTAGACACAATGCACTGGGGATGTATAATTATTGTGCATGCAGAAAAATAATTATTGAAATAATGACCATGTTATTGTAATAATATTCATTCATTCATTCATTCTCTAGTACACTTATTCCCTAATTCGAGGTTACAGGGGACTGCTGGAGCCTAACACAGTGCACATAGAGCGGGAGGCAGCGGTACATCCTGGATAGGTCACCAATCCATTGCAAGGCAACAGACAGACGAACAATCACACACATTCACTTTTATGGGCAATTTAGAATCACCATTAGGTTGGTACATGTTTTTGAAAGGTGATAATTACGCATTAATCCGTAAACTAATTGTATGTACTTTTTGGTAGACAATTTCATTGCTTTTGATTTACATTTACAGCATTTGGCAAATGTTTTTCAAAGTGACTTACATTTCTTTTATTTATAATTAAGCAATTGGCATTTAAGGGTCTTGCTCAGAGACCCAGCAGTGGTAGCTTGGTGGTGCTGAAAATTGAACTTTGATCTTACATTTACATTAAACGCATTTGACGAATGTTCTTATTCAGAGTGACTTACATTTATATATTTTAAACAACTAAGCAATTAGGGATTAAGGGCCTTGCTCATGGGCTCACAATGGTGGCTTCGTGGTGTTGGGAATCGAACCAATTACCATGACCGATCTTCCAATTTCCAGCCCAACATTTTAACCACCAATTCTACCAATTCCCCTGTGGATTTGTGATATTGTTTGGCTCTATATGATTTACTGATATAAAACTGTCAGCAGGTTTGGTGTAATGAGATTTTGATCAACGATTTTCTGTGAATTGAAGAGAGATGTCATGACTGATGACAGAAGCTTAAGACTAGTCAGTAGACATCCCTGCACATGAGTCTCCGAGGGACAAGGCAGGATTTGCAAGGCAGGATCGATCCTCAACCATGCTTCTTACTGACTCGGCTTATTTCCATAAATGGCAATGATTTCCTTTGTAGACATATGCCATTGTGGTATGTTATAAGCAGGGTCAAGACTCCTCTACGTGAATAAGACCAATGATAGCATTCAGAATGACATGAAAGAGAAAGAGAACGCGAGAGAGAGAGAGAGAGAGAGAGAGAGAGAGAGAGAGAGAGCGCACAAGAGGAAGGGAATTATAGTCAATAAGGAAAAGGCCATTAACTGCTTAATCAGAGCACAAGGGTCATTCCAATTGTCCAAACCACTTTTAACATTTAAATAGAAGCTAATTGCAAAGAGAGACCTTCGATATCAGAAACGAACAGGACCTAAATCAATAGATGCCGCTTTAGTTTTCCAGGTTTTTTTCTTCCAGGAGTCTCAGTAAAAAGCTTTCTGTTTTTGCAACAAATTAAGAAATGTTTACGCATTTATCTTCCACTCGATTATGCAATAGACACAATTAGCATCTTGTCGTGCAACCGTAGATCAAAGATTCCAGGTAGTATTCACATCAAACCCAAAAATAAAGACTAATTGATTGCTTCAACCACAACCTAGTGGTTGTTAATGACAGATGGTCTTCAGATGGTCAGACAGATCTCCCAGGATCATCACGCACAACAGAGGATACACGGGATGGTGTGAAAAGCAACAACAGAAACATCTGGTAAGCAACAGTTCCTTTGGGTAAAGATTATTAATCAGTGGCCAAAAGAAAAGGCACAGACTGCTTTAATTGACAGCAGGGTCTAAGATAACATAAACAATAAGTCAAATATACAATATATACTATATATAAAACAAAGTAAAGTTATAGAGGTAAATCTATAGTTGTATAATTTCTATGATTTTGATTTCTGTTTTTTCGCCCTGTGTGTGCTGGGATGGGCGCAGCAGACCCCCGTGACCTCGGATTCTGGAATAAGCGGGTAAGAAGATGAATGAATGAATAAATGATTTCTGTTTTAAATAGGAGTGAGTGTGACTGTGTGCGGTTGTTTGTGTAACTGTGAATTAGGGAATAAGCTGGTTAGAAGATACAAGGAAGACCAAAAAAAAAGGTTCAAACCCTGGACAAGGGATCTTATCTTTGCAAGAGAGTTTGCATGCTCTCCCAGGGCTTGCGTGGGTTTTCTCATGGTACTCCGGATTTCCTCCCACAGTGCAAAAACACATACATTTACTGTAGGTTGATTGGTGATTCTAAAGCTCAGAGTAGTCAGTGTGTGTGTGTACCCCTGCCTCTCACCCTAGCTCTAGCAGAACCCCTTTAACCCTGAATTAGCGGCTTAGAAGATGAATGAATGTATGATTGTGTCATATTGAATCCAAATCAGGTCCTTGAACAAGACCCTTGACCCTTCATGCATCAGGGTGCAATATCATAGCTGATCCTGCGCTCTGACCCTCAACCTTTCACGTCGGGATATGCAAAAAAACCCCCCATTTTGTATGGTTTTTACATTCATCTTATTCCTTAATACGGTGTTGTAGGGGTCTATTGGTAACCCAGGTCGCATTTGGCGAGAAGTAAGTGTACACCCTGTACAGGTTGCCAGTCAATCACAGGGCCACACATAGACAAACAAGCACACTCACTCACTCCTATGGGCCATTTAGAATCAGCAATTAACCTAATATACATATTTTTCATTTGTGGAAGGAAACCAGAGTACTCACAGAAAACCCACACAGGCGCGGGGAGAACAGGCACTCCACATAGAAAGACCCCTTTCCCAGGAATGGAACCCGAGACCTTCTTGGTTTGAGGCGAACGTGCCGTTATAACCACTAAATTGTCACCCAGCCATGTGTATAATCCTATCGGAAAATGTGTTTGGATTCCTAATAATGCGCTTTGAAATACTGAAATATAACACATACTCAGATACTGTAACTGAGAACATGTAGCTTGTTACTTTTCACCTTTTGCGACTGCTCTCTAGAGGAAAAAAATATTCAAAGCATAAAATCAGCTTCGATGCCCAGGCTAATGATTTGTCCAGACCTAATCTACTATTTGATTAGTACACAAGGGCTGCAGCTGTGGCAACAGAAAGATGAGGCTAAACCTAGTTTTGATTTTGGATGTCTCTCTTCTCTCAGCGAGTCAATAGCAATATTTTGGTCTGGCAAAAACTAAAATTCCGATATACCTTCCTTTAAGTTTTGGATATAGCTGTTTGGATAATGCACCTGTGGCCCAATGCTAGTTATAACTAGACTTACTGTACAGATAGTCATAATTGTCTAAATGGTTTTCTTTATTCATTACTACCAATTTTCATGGTGTGCAAATTTTATGCCCCTGAAAATTGAGGCAACAGTAGTAATGAGTTCTAAAGCTCCATGGTGGTCACCATAAAACTGATTGGAATTCCTCATTGTAACTAATTTCTTTGTCAAATTTTTTCTATTCAAATTTTAGTCAAAGTGTAATTTAGCTTGTCTTTTATTAGAATAATGACTTTAATATCCCATGAGCAGCCAAGCAGCTCAATCTGTAAGACACATTTGACAGCATGCTAAGGGAAAAAGATCGGCTAGAAAACATATTTTGCTTTTTAGATGATATTTCTCATTTCACCTTTGCATAGACTCTTCTAAAAGACTTTTTCAGGCATGTTATCATGAATTAGACAACATGGTATCGGAAAAAAAAACCCCAATCTAAAACAATAATAACTTTTATAAAAGGTAATAAACGTTCAAATGTTATGAACAATTATCCAAGTGAATATAATAAATCTATGAGATTATAAGTTGAGTGGAACGTTCTGGTTTTACATTTACGACATTTGGCAGATGCCCTTATCCAGAGCATTTATCTGTTCTTATACAATTGAGCAATTGGGAGATAAGGGCCCTGCTCAGTGCTGGAAATCGAACCCTGATCATCCATTTAAAAGTCCAACATTTTAACCACCTGCTCCACCCGAGTTTGTCCTTTGTCCTCTGTGTCTGGTGTCTGTATTTTTCAAGTTTGGTAACAATGTTCAGCAACATTGTGGCAAATGTGTCTATTCCAAATGAATTACTTTCATTCCCAGGTTGAAGTCTATCAGTTTTGCTGTAGCCATTGTGCTGCATGGCAGTGGGTCTTAATACAACTTTTAATAGTTTAACGATAAAAAGCTTTTAACACCACAATTTATCGCTCACAATCATCAAAGTACTGTTCACACTCACTGCACTGTAAAGTTTGGGGTCATCTGAGCATCACAAACACATGCGATTTCAAACATCTTTCAGATTTCATTCCCATTTTTGCTCTTGGACAAAGCTTCAGTCTTCTAGTAAGACCTTCCATTCCAAAGTATGGCTTAAATGTGAGAGATCTCTTCGTTCAGCTCCTATAGTATTAGTGAGATCAGACACTAATGTCTGGGGTGCAGTCAGCAGAAATAACTTGGTCACCTAGTATGTGATAATGGAGGTCAGGGGTTTTGTGCTCAGGGTCATTGCCTTGCTGGAACAGTGTTGGAGTCTCTTAGTTCGATTGAAGGATTAATGTAATGCTACAATCTACAAAACCATTCAAGACCAATTGTGGATCTTCTCGATTTGTAGTTTGGAGAGGAACAACATATGGATCTGATAGTCACGTGACCACAAAATGTTGGAAATATAGTACACACGCTACTCATGCAAGCTTTTCATCTGTGTTTCCACATTCTCCTATTTTACCTAACTTCCGATCCTCCAATTTCTCTGTTGATTCCCCAAGGCTCTCCAGACTACCATTTCCTAGTGCAACCCCCTCGTTTCTAGTATCTCCTTCGTTCAGGGTCATCCTACATCTTTAAGTTCCTCTTTTATGCTAAAAATGTTAAAAAAAAAAAAATTCTGCTGTCTAAACTGGTCTGTTTGGTTCTACTCAATTTATGTCTCGAGTCAAGTTCCCATTACAGATAACGTAAAAAGAATCCTCAACGTCTGCTTAAATTTCCTAATGATACTAATATGTCCATTTGTAGAAATATACTGTATATATCTATATCTATATCTTAAGACATTATATGGTGAAAACATCATCATCATTGATACTCTATGATGCAGGACATAAATTACCTGTTGAATAGAACAAGGCTCTCTGTGCTAAAAGGTCATAAACTTGGATCATTAAGCTTGTCCACTTGACTTTGCTTTTCTGTCAGGCACAAAGAAGGAAAGCAGCATGGCCTCCACTGAGCTTATAGCGCCAATAACTGAATTCTCTTTTATATTTCTCCAAGCATGGCAACATTACGGCAAACGCGTCGGCAGGATTATCACCTACTTTATGATATGACCATTAGACTTTATGTTCTGTTCGCTACATAAACAAGGCCTACTGTTGATTTAAGAACATTACAAATTGTATTTTAGCTCCCTGTTACCCGATTTATCATCTCTTCTTTAAAAATTAGGGCAGATTAATAATGCAAAAAAGCATTTAATCTTATATACAATTACAATTACAGTTACAGCATTTGGCAGATGCCCTTATCCAGAACAACTTACAACTGGACAATTAGAGGTTAAGGGCCTTAATCAGGGGCCCACAGTGGTATCTTGGTGGTGTTGGTCCCCGGCCCAAGTCACCACTTCCCACGTGGTTCGAGTTCATGTACCATGAACGGATGTCCTAATAAATGACTTGATGACAAAAACATACTCTCATGTTATGTAATGGTGAAAATGTTCCATATCGTTGATAGTGTTGATGTCTTTGTTTTTATTAGCACTTTATTTGATAATCTGTACTTGCACCCACATCGGACCCCCATTTAACTAAACAAGTTGGCTCCAAAAAAAGTGGTTCGTACTTTTAGTTGAAAAATGAAGATATGCAGGTAGTTGGTGTGAAAGAGGCAGATGTAGAGCACATGGTAGTGTAGAGAAGAGACATCTGCTGTGGTGACCCAGAAAAAAGAAGAAGAAGAATGGTCTGCCTGTTCTTACGTGGGTTTCCTCCAGGTACTTCAGTTTCCTTCATTAGCTTGAATAGTAATTGTAAATTGCCCATAAGAGTGAGTATGTGTGAGTGGTTGTTTGTCTATATGTGCCCTGAGAAGGACAGGTGACCTGTCCAGGGCCCCTCGCCCTATGTGCACCGGGATAGGCTCCAGCAAACCATATGAAAGAATGAATGAATAAATGAATGAATGAATGAATGAATGAAAGAATGAATAAATAGACATTTTATATCAGATTATGTTCAGTGTAACTCCTGTAATGATGGGAATCAATTTCAGAAAATTCTAAATCCAATGAACAGTAACTGAAGATCAAAATTTACAGAATAAAATATTGTAGTTACCCACAGCACAGTGGCCTAATGGGTAACACTGTTACCTCACAGCATGAACGGCCCGGGTTTGATTCCCAAACAGAGGCCTTCCTGTATTTGTATGTTCTTCCGTGCTTGAATGGGTTTACAACGGACTACTCCGGTTTCCTCCTTCAATCATGTGAGTGTGTGTGTATGATCCTGTAATGGACTGGTGACCTGCACCTGTAGCCCTCCTGCCTTTTGGCTATCAGAGAGTTCAGATAGGTTCCAAAAGATAGCTGTGATCCCAAATTAGAACAGCTACAGAATAAACAGCTATAGCCAATGGATTTCTTTTTGCATACAACTGTAAGGCGGATTGTCCATTGTCTGTCCATTGTCCAATGTCTCTCACAGCTTTCTGTGATTGATGTGAGTGCTGACAGCAGCAAACGGAATCTGAAGGCAAATAAACATCTCAAATACAAGCTAACGCATCAAACCCTTTACCTTTAGCCAGCATCAAATACAGTTTGTAAATGTAATGGACCTGCCAGTCTGCTTTTAACGTATCATCTAAAGCTGAACTTACTGTCATGAGACAATGCTTGATGAGGTAGGGCTTTAGGGTTTTCTTTTGTCTTATCTCAGTCATGGCCACCTAAAAGGTAAACTTGGATCTGCTGCAGATCATCCATTGTCATATCTAGTGGAAATGTTGTTGCAGCTGTCTGTCTACATGGATCTTTCTGTGAGGAGTTTGCATGTTCTTCCAGCGCTTGCATGCGTTTCCTCCGGGTGCTCCGGTTTACTGTCACAGTCCAAAAACATGTACATTAGGTTGATTGTTGATTTTATGTGTGGCCCTGCGATGGACTGATAACCTATCCAGGATGTACCCCTGCCTGTCACCCTGTGTGTGCTGATTTAGGCTCCAGCAAACTCCTGTGACCTCAGATTAGTGAAAAAGAAGTAAGAATGAATGAATGAAGATGAATTACTAGCATTTTGTAATGTCCATTATCATTTGTTTAAATATACAGTTAGACATTTGGCAGACGTTCTTATCCAGAGAGACTTACATCTGGTCTCTTTTTTTTTAATTGTGAGCTAAGGGCCTTGCTCAAGGACCCACAGTAATTGCTTGGTGAAGGTGGGAATCGAATCCCGGTCCTCCTACAGTATTAGTCCAACACCTTAACCACTAGGCTACTACTTCCCACCATATGCATACTGTAGTTAATAGGTGGTCAGGGATTTAAATTCCCACGGTAAATAGCGCCCACAAAATCTTCTGACAGTTCCTTATTTAATCAGTAATCACACTTAATTAAAACTCTCTCTATTTCATCTGTCTGCATCAACATAATTATGCCATTTAAAGAATATCAAGCTTTTTCTATTTATTTATGTTCCAGTTTATATTATCTGTGTGTAATAATATACATATAATCCCATGCATGTCAAACGTCCAACATAACTAAAGAAAGTAAAAGGTCACATGGGATATTAGTGCTGATTAGTGCATATTATTGGCAATAAATGAACCTTGTTAAACCTAGGAAAAATTTAAGAATTCTTCAGAAAGAATCATTTGTAATCTTGTAACTACCTTGAGGTGGATGTCCTGCAAAACTAAGGAACACAATGGGTTATAGCCCTGGTTGACAAGAAGATAAAACCACAAGCTTATCAAATATGGACAGATTTAAAAAAAATTTTTAATATACTTTAGATGTATGTTTAGATGCTCTTATCCAGAGCGACTTACATTTGGTCTCTTTTTTTTTTTTTTTTTTTTACAACTGAGCAATTGTGGGTTAGGGGGTTTGCTCAAGGGCACACAGTGGTTGCTTGGTGAAGGTTTGAATCGAACCCCCGGTCTTTCACCTTAACCACTAGGCTACCACTTCCCACAGACCTCTCTGAGATTGTATTCTCAGGGGTTAAAATGGGATTTCAATGATATATGTTGACATGAGGGTTGGTGCTGTGGCGTAGTAGTTAGCAGGGTCACCTCCCAGCAAGAAGGTCTCATAAAAGAGATCTTTCTATGTCTGGTTTTCTTCACAGTCCAAAATCATATACATTAGGTTGATTGGTGATTCCAAATTGCCCATAGGAGTGAGTGAGTGTGTGTGTGTGTGTGTGTGTGTGTGTGTGTGTGTGTGTGTGTGTGTGTGTGT
>JAOTRA010000002.1:12852631-12863437 GCA_026260255.1 Pseudolaguvia tuberculata | reverse complement strand
ACGGAATAATCTGACTTTGTGGTAAAGATTTGCACCCCAGACCCATATACACCTTCTTTAAGGAATTATAAGAGTTTTGTAATACTAAAGTCCTTTTTGTCATTCATCCTTGAGCTTTTCAGCTTCTTTGCTCTTTCTTATTTACTAAAATCATTTATTCATTTTATTGATTTTTTAGTAATGTGTGTTTAATGCAAACTTGGGCTGGTACCCCTAGAGACATGGCATCTTTGTCCACCCATGAGATTCTGGTTTCTTGATATAATTTTGGATGCATTGAAAATCTCAATGCGATTCCTCAAAAGCCATTTTTATTTCAATTTCTGTTGCTGAGCTACAAACTACAGTAATCACACACAGTTCTGAAAGAAAATTCTTTACTCCAGGCTATTTTTTGATCCATAGCTGAATGTTAGAAAACTATAGAATCGAGGTTCTACAGTTCCCCAGTGGGTACATATAATAACCCTTCTGTGTTTTAGCATTTTGGTCCAATGAATTTGTTTCTCAACATAACCAATAACACACAATGCGAAAAATCGAAACTTTCCTACACCTCAGGCAGTATGGATGGCATATTAGATTCAGTGTGTTTGTCAAACAGAGTTCATTCATTCATGGGGAAGTGGTGGCTTAGTGGTTAAGCTGTTGGCCAAACACCAGAAAGACCAGGGTTCGATTCCCAGCCCAACCAAGCCAGCACTCTGGGCCCCTTAGCAAGGCACTTAACCCCCAATTGCTCAGTTGTAAGTGGTTCTGGATAAGGGTGTCTGCCAAATGCTGTAATTGTAATTCACTCATTCATCTTCCATTTTGCTTATTCCCTAATTCACGGGGGACTGCTGCAGCCTATCCCAGCGTACACCCTGGACAGGTCACCAGTCCATTGCAAGGTCAAACAAACTCATACTCACTTCTATAGGTAATTCTTAATCGATAATCAACTTAATGTACATGTTTTTGGACTATGAGAGGAAACCTGGAGTACCTGGAGAGAACCCATGCAAGCGCAAAGAGAACATTGATTAATGAGTCTACAGTGATACATTTGTGATACAGTTATACAGTGATTAGTGATACATTTCTATATGTAGAAGGTCTATATATCTTTTATTAGTTTATATATGAAGGTTCATCCAGGAAAAAATAAAAACTGTCAATGTCCAAATACTTACAGACCTGATCGTATGGATCTTTTCACTTCCACCATAAAAATCTTCTCCTTGTTCAATGAATTTAAACTAAGTGCTTCATACTTGAGTGACAATTTAAAGATAGAGTCTAACAGCCAAACCCAATTTCTGTTCAAAGAAAACACTGAATTGGGAGAATTCTGCTGGTTTGGTGATAACACTGTTAAACACATTCTATCTGATATCTGTTTATTTACAGGTACATCTGGGTTGATAAATAATCTTATTTCCTGAGTGGCACATATCGAATCAGCTGATTGACGTGTTTTTAGACTTGGAACATGGTCCGATATCCAGCTAAGGGACTAGATATAAGTTTTGATAAACCAGCAGCTCTGTAAAGAAGCACACTCCACTTTCTCGCTTTGCCTGTGCCACATTTCAATTTTGCCTGAATGGTGTGGGTGTGATGCTCAATATTCACGAGACGACTCACTATTACACAGCATGTGGCAAAGTCTCCTTCCGCCTTGTACCCAAAATGAGTTCGGATTATAGCTTTGATGAGGACAAACGGTTACCATCGTTAGGGGGAAATGATAAGAAGAAAAAGTGATTAGTGTGATTTGGAAACAGTGAGTTTTGAACCATTCGAATAAAGTACATCGTTATGAACAGACTAGGAAATTGGCATTTCTGATTATTTAATTGTTTAACAATTGTTTAATGCAGATCATAATCAACAGTGTGATCAATTAAAATAAAATCACAACTTTGAGACCGGTAAGGTTCTTAATTGATGCAAGAGACTCTAGTGTAAAAAGGACAATTTATTTGTGACATCTCTTCTTTTCTTGGCCAGTGTGATGGCATCCAATGAATTAAAGGTATGATGTAATTTATTATTAGTCATGCTTTTATAGATTACCACAGTTGTAACAAGTGGCCGTTTTGGTGACTTTAACCTTCCTGTCTGGATGGTTTATATGTACACTGCATGTCGTGATGCCTAACTCTCTGATTATGTGACTATATTTTTTTTGATGATCTGTGTATGATGTAAACATATGAAAAAGAAAAGAAAGTAAAAACAGTAATTATTGGAGAAAGATAAAATGATTATCCAGTATTGTGCACCATATGTAAGGGTAGTCAGAACATTTTGCTTACATGCTAATGCACATATCCGATTCCATATCAGTCTTTTTTATCCTTATATCATTATATTTATCAATGATAGTGAGAAGTGTTGGACTGCTAATTACAAGATCAGGGTTCAATTTCCAGTACCAAGGGAAGCACCTTTAATCCCTTATTTGCTCAATTTAACAATTAACTGAGATAAATATAAGGGTGTCTCGCAAATCCTGTAAAATGCAAACAAATGAAGACTGAAACCTAAATCCATTTGTTCCTACGTATCCAAACTGTGCTGAAATTGGGTCACGTTTTTCATGCAGTGTAAATAAATCCTTACGGTCTGAAGACCTTGAATATTAATTAATTCATTCTTTCAGTATAACCACTAAGCCACCGCACAGCTCTCTCATATATTGAATATGTAATAATGAATTCCATCAATAGAAAACACACCCTTTCATGTATACTACATACATGAAAATTTTATTTTTATTGCTTCTGCATTTCCTGTAAACACTTAACCTTCAAATGAGCAATCTGGCAAACTAGCAAGTCTTCAGAAAGCTGCATAACTCATCAAGCACCGATTGCAACATGTTTTAAAAAGTAAATAATAATCACAAATGAACAAATATTATGTCATAGGAGAAAAGCTCTATATAGCCAAGATGTGGGTGTATGCATGCATATATATCTATCCTTTAAATCTTTCCATGATTTATTCCACCCTATGAGTCAGGATCGCATTAAATGCAGCCATGCCAAGGTCGGGATTATTTTTATTCCACCTACAAAAAAAGGGAATTATTGTATATATATAGTAAGACCTATTTTAATTTGTTCATCTAGCTATATTTTTGCATATGCTAATCTGATTTGCCGCCACTTGGACCAGTTGAGTATATTTTCACACTATTTTATTCACACAGACTTGAAGGGTGTCTCAGCAGAGATCGTGGCAACATTAGTATTTACTGCAGCATCCCATGGTGCTACTATAGGATTGTGCCAATTATGCACATTTCATCACCCAACCTTCATTCGTACCTAGCAGTTAAATGAATATTTACACCTTCAAGGTCAAGACTGTTGCTTTCAGTGGTAGATTGCAACATATTCTGCATAGGACATGAAGTTAAGTAGGGCTTCAGACACATAGAAGCGTTCATTTCAGGCCAAGGTTTTTTTTTTTTAAATGTATTCTTGTTAGCTTCCAGCGACTGCAAAAGATCAAACTCATAAATAACAGCTCAGCTGGGACTGACGGAAACAAAAAGCCAATTAAAATCACAGATCCCCTTTTTCTCGACTTTATCAGCTCCTTCCTTTTCTCATTTACCACCATGTTGTTGCAAGCTTTGCATAACAAAACGTTGTGGAACCTGTGCGCTTTAATGATCAGGGGCCGCACCTTTAAAAAAAAAAAAATCCCCCTGCAGTCGTTTCACCTTTCGTTCCTAGTTTCTGTTCATTTCTCCAAAGACCAATAGTGACACGGCAGTAAATTTCCTGTTGATTTAACTCGGCCGAGGGACACTGCATTATTCTGTTATAGGCTCCTGATGTGAATTGGCTGTGCAGGCGAATCAGGAACGATATGATGAAATGCCGACCGTGCTGCGAGGTGTTCCTCAAATGGCCTAACATGAGCTCAATGTTGGGCTGTCAGTACTGCTAAGCTGCGTCACTGCAGATCGAGCATGATGTTATGCATTTGTGTGTCTTCAGGCTGTATAGATAGGCGCATTAATAATGCATCAGTCTGCTGTAAAATTTAAATATTTCATAATAAATAGATAGAAACATCATCTTTTAACTTGTTATGCGCAAATTAGACAATGATCCTTACATGTTTTCTTTGTGTCAGAATAAATGAATGAATGAATGGGGCGTAGTGGATAGCACGGTCGCCTCACAACAACTTTCTGTGCGTAGTTTGCAGGTTCTCCCCGTGCTTGTATGGGTTTCCTCTGGGTACTCCGGTTTCCTCCCACAGTCCAAAAACATGTACATTAGGCCCACAGTCCAAAAACATGTACATTAGGTCGACTGGTGATTGTATATTGTCCATAGGAGTGAATGTGTGTGTGAATGGTTGTTTGTCTATGTGTTGCCCTGAGATGGACTGGCAACCCATCCAGGGTGTACCCCCAGCCTCTTTCCCTATAGGCGCCAGAAGACCAAGCTACTGACCATTTTTACCCTTGAACTTATCACTAACCATAGCATAGCGGTGATATAGTGGTTAGGAAATGGATCTTTCTTTGCAAAGTTTGCATGTTCTCCCAAAGTTTGTGTGGGTTTTCTTCAGGCGCTCCTATGCAAAATAAAAAATGGTGCAATAATCATTGTGCACCATATGTAAGGGTAGGCAGAACAATTTATTTCCACATAGAATAGATAGAGAAAAGTGTTGGACTGCTAATTGGAAGATCAGGGTTCAAGGGAACCACCCTCAACCCCTTAATCCCTTAACCCTTGCTCAGTTTCATGAATAACTGAGATAAATATTAGGGTGTCTCGCAAATCCTGTAAAATGCATGATGAATGAATGAATGAATGAATGAATGAATGAATGAATGTTATTCCACCACTAAATTTCAAATCCTTTAGCAAGATTCCGGATGCTATAAACATTTCCATGCAGTTACAGATAAATGAAATCGACTTTACAGATAAATTGAATGGAATGTTTTTGCGATCTCTTCTAAAACATTTACGCATGTTAGTAATAGTAGGTCAAGGTTAAAGAAAGTTACGCTTAAAAACTTTATATATACACAGTGTGTGTATATATATATATATATTTGTGTGTGTGTGTGTGTGTGTGTGTGTGTGTGTGTCTCACTAACAGTATATTTGAGCTTACAGAAGATATACAGAACAACTCGTCCTTATGAACACCAGGGCAGGTATTGAAGAAAAGCATGTCTTACTTGTAATCTCATGGTTTATGGTTTGTCAGGCTGAGCTGTCATAGTGGATGGCAGAGATTAATGGTTTGCTCTTGCTTGCCTAATAGAAATTATCATCTCGCTACCAAAAGTAATACATAAGAATCCAGTAGCATACATTTTAATGGTTATCAATGGCATTTTAAATGAATGTTTGATTCAATTCCCACTCATGGTATGTGGTTTGAGTGTCACGTTTCTGTTATTCTGTTTTTTTTCTAAACCTCATTAGTATGTTTATGTTAGCTTTATGTTTTCCATGTTCTCATATTGTAAATGTCATTACACATCCTGTTCTGTGAACTGTGACGATTCTTCGACTTATATTAATAAAACTCATGTTGCTTTTAGGCTGTGAGGTGGCTTAGTGGTTAGCACGGTCGCCTCACAACAAGATGGTCTCGGGTTCGATTTCTGTGCGGAGTTTGCATGTTTTCCCAGCGCTTGTGTGGGTTTCCTTCGGGTACTCCAGTCTCTTCCCACAGTCCAAAAACATGCAGATTAGGTGGATTGGTGATTCTAAATTGTCCATAGGAGTGAATGTGTGTGTGATTGGTTGTTTGTCTGTGTGTTGTCCTGAGACAATCTGGGCGAGCCGTCCATAGTGTACTCCCACCTCTTGTCTTATGTGCGCTGGGATAGACGCCAGCAGTCCCCCGTGACCCCGAATTAGGGAATAAGCAGGCAATAAGATGAATGAATGAATGAATGAATGAATGTTGCTTTTATAGCAATGTTGCCAATACATTAGGCAAACTTTCGCAATGTGTTCTACTTTCCATTCCTAAATGTGTTAGGCAGACAGAGCCGAATCAGGTTTTAAATTCAGAATGATGTGCTCTGAAGCACAGCCTTCTGATTCATTTGATTGTCTCTGCCATTCACATTTTGTCAATACTTGGATTTGCTCTCTGCTGTGTACTTTAGCTGAGCCACTAATGACTACACTGCGTTACCTGCACCTCACTAAGGAATAACTGCCATTCAATTTTGGATTGAAAAAAGGATATTCAAGTAGTACTCCAAAGCCTGTAAGCCAAGCAAATCTGTTCTTAAGCTTACGAGGTAACCCTCTGATGAGATGGCTGAAGGACAGGTGAGTTGGGACTGAAATGCAGGCATGCTGCAAGGAATGGAAATACCTCCATTGTTAAAGCATAATATATTATTAAAATAGTACTTACACACTTAGTTTCAGCTCAAACCACCATATTAGTGTTCATTTGTGCACTAGAGTTTACTTAGGCTTCAGTAGGATGTGCAGGGTGTGTGTGTGGGCGGGTAAATGTCAGGCATTGTCCTATGTGTATATATTTTCTTGTTGTTCATCCTTCCTGCACTCTTGGGTTGACTTGAATTGGTTCACATGATCACTGATATCTAAAGGTTCCTTAAGAGTGGGTAAGGTGTAGGGCTAGATTTTCTGGGGGGGGGCATGATGGTGTGGAAAAGAAGAAATAAAGTCAATGTATTTGTCACATACAGGATTATACAGTACAACATATCGTGAAATTTTTTCTTCGCATATCCCATCTTAGTAAGTTAGGGGTCAGAGGGCAGGGTCAGATATTGTACAGCGCTTCTGGAGCTGGAAGTATTAAGCGTTATGCTCAAGGACCCAACAGTATTGGACTAGAACTCATTTTTTTTCCCTGGCGGTGTTGGGGCTAGAACCCTTATCTTTCTTGTCTCCTGATCAACTATTCCGCACTTTAACCATTTAAAGCCACTACTGCCCCTTGGTGTGGTTAGAATAGTGGTTAGAACAGTCACCTCACAACAAGGAGATCCTATGTTCAATTTTCAGGAAAAGGGTCTTTATGTGCGTCGTTCTCACGCTTGTGTGGGTTTTTTGGGTACTCCGGTTTCCACCCACTGTCAAAAAACATTAGGTTGATTGGTGATTCTGTGTGTGTATGTGTGTGTGTGTGTGTGTGTGTGTATGTGCGGGTGTGTGTGATGGTTGTTTGTTTATGTGTGGCTCTGCCATGAACTGGTGAATGATGTGTGCTGGGGTAGGCTCGAGCTGAACCCTGTGAATCACCAATCACCTTAAAATACATGTTTTTGGCCTGAGGAAACTGGAGAACACAGAATAAACCCAAACAAAAAAAGAGTTTCTGTAAAGTAGCAGTGCAAACTACAATGCCACAGTGCTGCTGAAGTCTACACAGATCAGCTAAATACAAATAAAAAATAAATGTTAATTCATTCATCTTCTTACCCGCTTATTCTCTAATTCGGCGTCACAGGGGTCTGCTGCGCCTATGCCAGAGCACATAGGTGCGGAGGTACACCCTGTACAGGTCAACGGACATTTGCTTATCCAGAACAATTTGCATTTATCACTTTTTTTATATACATCTTAGGGTTAAGGTCATTGCCCAGTGACACAGCAGTGGTAACTTAGTGGTACTGGGAATCAAGCCCTGACCTACCAGATAACACCTTACTTTTAAATTTATGGCATCTCAGGGCAACAGATAGACAAACGACTATTCACACACACATTCACTCACATGCCACATATGGACAATTTACAATAACCAATCGATCACAATCGGGGAAACTCCACACAGAATGATCCCCGGCCCGAGATTAGAACCAGGGACCTTCTTGTTGTGAGGCGATCTTGCTATCCACTACGCCACCTCGCCGCCCTGTTAATGTATTGATTGTATTTAATTATCAAATATTATATAGTTTCATAACATGGTTTATACTCCTGGCAATTTAATTTTTACCATCATTTGTATTGTAGGTACAGGCATCCATTGCCAGTTTTTTGGAGGTTTTTCTAATATTGTTCATATCGATACTGGAATTATATCGTATCGGCCAAAGTTAAGAAATATATCATGATGTAAAATTTGGTCATATCATCCAGCCCTAGTAACTCATATAGGACAGCAGGAAAGTTTTATAAAATCATCCATAACTGTCCAGGTTCTCTCTAGAAAAAACCTCCAATGTCTCCAACGCATATTCTTTCTATTTTCTCCTTCACCAGCACAGAAAGGTTATCGTTCCCCTTCCCCAGCTTGTCAGCTCTCATTAAAAAAAGCGTCACATTTAATTGATGAAGCCGGATTAGATCGCTTTCCGTTTTACTCCTCTCACAATCATTTTGCTGTCATCTTTTACTTTTGCAAATAAAAGAAGGATTTACCTGCATTGCTTTCTGCTTGTTTTTTTTTGCACACATTTTCAGTCTTGGGTTGTCATTTTACTCCATTCAAACCCCCCAAAGATCAACACACAAGTGTACTCGGGTCAGAAATATCAGTAAGATGAGGCCATAGAAAGAGAGTCACTTCGTAGGGGCAGCAGGCAGCTTTTCTGATCTGAGCTCTCCACTTCCCAGGAGATCTCATTTGGAGTGAGAAGTTTTAGAAGAGTAAAACCTGACTGCAAATGCTTGGGATTACTAGAGCAACAAAATACCCACTCTCTCCTCGTCTCTCTCTGCTTTTTCAATCTAGGGCATTAATTCACCTAGTTTTATTCACTGTCTTGGATTTCTTATTTTTCTCTCTGTCCATCAACCATTGTATCACCATGACAGAAGCATTATCTCAGACATTTTTACTGAGAGCTTTATTGTAGTAGTTGTTGGTTAAGCAGGTCTTGTCTGCTTTAGACAGCGAAAATAACCTCCTGCACACACACACAGATATATATTGTAGACTGTATATTGTTACCCCTATATGTAAAAAAGTGTTGTGTGTATGTGTGCTTATGCTTCAGTAACCTACTCCAGTGCAACTTATACACACCCTTTGCTTCATATGTCTTTTAAACCCACTTGTTCTCTAATTTGGGATCATGAGCGTCTGCTAGAGCCTAGCCCCTCTCTCTGAATGGGTGAAAGGCAGGAGAGGTACACCTTGAACAGGTCAAGGATCAATTCTCACTTTTATGGGCATTTTGGACTTACCAATCAACCTAACATACGTGTTTTGGACCATGGAGGGAACCGAATTATCTAGAGAAAACATGCTAACTCCACACAGAAAGGCCCCAGCTAGGGAATTGAAACCAGGACCTTGTTGTTTTTGCCAGTCCATTACAGGGCCACAGATAGGCGAACAACCACCCACACACATTAACTCCTATGGACAAGTTAGAAATCACCAATCAATCTAATGTACATGTTTTTGGACTGTGGGAGGAAACAGGAGTACCTGGAGAAAACACACGCAAGGGAGAATATGCAAACTCCGCACCCAAAAATGACCCACATCCCGATATTCGAACCCAAGACCTTCTTGTTGTCAGGAGATTATTCTAACCGCTACGCCTCCGTGCCTCAACGTAAAAATAATCAAAAAGTATTTTGTTACTTTTAGAAAGTATTTGAAAAGTTTCACTGCTTTTAACATTTTAATTAGCGTAATTTGTAATCGGTAGCCTATTACTTTTCAAAGAAAATGCTTTTTTTTTATTTTAAGTGACAGATTTTCAAAGACCTTAGGAATAGAAAACTCACGATATCACATTAGCATGGTCAACCTCTTCTACCGTCCCATCTCTCATCGGAGTGCTAAAACTCCCATTAACCATGCCACTGAAGCATGAGAGTGCAAGCAGGGCTACGCCATGCCGATATGACAGCCGCGCAGGGAAGTAGAGATAAAAATCCTGTCAGCCTGAATTTAGAGGCCATGTCTCAGAAACCCCAGTCTCCAGGACTATGCCAAAAAACTCTTAATTAGACCATCACAGACTTGATTTCATTTCTACATGCGTGCTTATTGAGAAAATTCTGCGATTGGGTGACGGCACATATGTTTTTGAACATACCCTTCATGGTCTGTAGAGAAAGATAGATTGGATCTGTAACACATATCTGTAGTGATATGCTCTAGCTTAGTTAATTTGCAGAAATACCCTTCTAAGATTGTTTGTAAGTTTGTTTCTATTGCAACCTGTTTGTTGTTTCTTTCATCATCCCTAAATATGGCAGTGCATTCATGTCTGCTAATCGGTTTTATCTTGTTGTCTGTTTTTTCCTGCCTGGCATTTAATTAGAATGTCATCAGATGGGAGTGGGTCTCTGGTGGGATTCTCTAGTAACCCTGGGTTTCTCACGGCTATTAATTACATGTTAATGCTATGAGATGATACCCTCATGCAGATGTTTTGGCTATTACTAGGACAGAAAGTGGCCGTTTCTTCAGCTGATACTTAACCGATGACTTACTAATCCACATTCTAAAGCAGGATTATGTGGAATTATGATTCAGCCATAGGGTCACCTTTAGTAAATATTGTATTTGCTTGGACATGCTGCAGGACAGTGTTTAATTAGATAATAAGCCTCAGCTTTAATAATTCTGTACAATTTCATTGACGGTCAGAAACACTCCTGATTGGACATGTATGGCTTATTTATGCAAATATTTTTATCAAAATGTCAGAGAGAATGTCAACAAGACAAAGTTGACACCTCTTTGATTCAGTTATCTGTATGTGAAATATTTCTAATGTGTATTTCAACGTGACAACCCAGCCATTAGGGTTGCACAAGCCAGTGCATTCTTAGTGCCGGTCCCAAGCCCGGATAAATGGGGAGGGTT
>JAOTRA010000002.1:12812204-12825518 GCA_026260255.1 Pseudolaguvia tuberculata | reverse complement strand
TGACCCCGAATTAGGGAATAAGTGGGTAAGAAGATGAATGAATGAATGAATGAATGAATGAATGAATGAATGATACTTTAAATAGTTGTTCGTTATTTAAATGTTAATATATTTGAGGGAGGGTGAAATACATATCAATGCACTTCACTAGATTTAGCTGTTGTTCTTTTATTAAGTATGTGATACTGTTAGAAGGTGGGGCCCACGCTTGCATGTGTTTTCTCCAACTACTTAGGTTTCCTCCCACAGTCCAAAAACTTGGTTGATTTAGTTTAACCGTTTGTATCTGAGTTGGCTCTATGGTGTAGTGATACAGTGTTTTAGAAACTCATTCATTCATTAATTCATTCATCATCTTACCCGCTTATTCCCGGATAAGGGTCACAGGGGTCTGCCTGAGTCTATTTCAGCGCACATTAGATGAGAGGCAGGGGTTCACCCTGGACAGGTTGCCAGTCCATCATAGGGCCACACATAGACTCAACAATCAACCTAATGTTTTTGGACTGTCAAAAATTTACAATGATATTTTTAATTTATATTCAATCCTTGTCAAATTCCAGAGGGTTAAATTAACAACACTTTGTTTCATATATTGACCTTCTAATAGGACAATTAGTGATGTATTTGAAACCAGCAGTGGAAAGGGTATGTAATGGCCAAATGCCTAACCTTAAGCTCCACATAAAGTCAAAATAATTAGAAGATCAGTAGAAAGACCGCAGGTTCAATTCCCATGGCCACCCAAACTTTCATTTGTGGGCCTCTAAGCAAGACCCTCAGCCCTTAGATACTTGTTTGAAAAAATAGAGAGAGAGAAACGTAAGTTGCTCTGGATGAATATATCTACAAACACCAGAAATGGTACGGTAGGTTTTACCTATTTTTTATTTCCCGCTTCATTGCTTTTTTTTTTTATTTATTTTTTTTTTTAGAAAGAATTACATGACTCCTTGCCCCCAGCACGGTGACTTGCTGCTTTTTCAAGCATTGAGTTTCATTAAATTTTTTTCTCTTTACTTTTATCTAGTTTTAACTTACACTTTTTACTTTTAATACATTTTTGTGTAAAGCTGCTTTAAAACAGCTTTTATGTAACGCTGTTATGTAAGATCGCCTCACAACAAGAAGGTCCTGAGTTCGAATACCAGTCAAGGGGTCTTTCTGTGCAGACTTTCTAAGTTCTCAATACACTTCCTCCATGCACTCTTGTTTCCTCCCAGTCCAAAAACATGTACATTAGTTCGATTGGGGAGTGTGTGAGTAAGTAGTTGTTTGTCTATGTGTAGCCCTGCAATGGACTGGTGACCAGTCCATGGTGTATCCTTGCCTCTCACTCTATTTGCAGTGGAATAGGCTCCAGCAGCCCCCGTCACTCCAAAAAAGGGATTAAGTTAGAAGATAAGTTAAAAGATGAATGAATTAATTGAATTGGATTTTAAACTCAAAGTAGTGATGCCGCTGTTGATGCAAGCATAATTATTGGCGCTGATTAAAGCTAATATGTTGTCATTAAGCTGTGAGACCTGTTGAGTAAGTAAAAGAACAGACAGTCTGCTTGATGTGCTCTGCTCTAGTGGGAGTTTCTTCAGCTCCTGTTAGATAGTTTACTGAAGTGGAACAACTAGACAGGTGTTCTGCGAAATTAAGCAAAGGCCGTGGTTTGGTTTTCCAAAATTTCTGACACTTTTCCACTCATCAGAAATGATATTTAAAATAGATTGGTTCATTACCCATTCGGATCTACAGCACACATGTGACTGTCTCAACAGAGGTATTCTGGAGACGAAAACACCTGCTGGTGCTGATAAGGTATGTGCATCTATTTAGACTGTTTAACACAGTAACAAAAGATGTGCTTTTCCGTTCCGTTATTCAGATTATGATATGATGGAGTTGATTTTCAGTGTGCTTCCTCTGATATCTCGTTACTATTATAGAATATTAATTAAGATTTAAAGTGGTTTAAATACACTATATGGACAAAAGTTTACAGTTACCACACATATCATTGTCAAAAAGTCTGAAATACACAGCCGACAGAGGTAAACCAAAATGAACTGGAGGCCCCAGACCATAAGATTTAATGTGGTACCTCTCCAACTAAGAGACTACAACACTGTTCAAGCATGACAATGACCTTGAGTACAAAGCCCATGAACACCATTATCACATGCTGGGTTTTTATTAGAGTGGGTATGCTAGGTTATTATTGGCACAAGTCCTGATCTTACCACCACTGAACCCCTTTTGGATGAATTGGAATAGCGATTGCACCCCAGACCTTCTTACCTGACATTAGTGTCTGATGTCTCAAATAATGTTGGAGCTGAACAAAGAGATATCTCACATTAAAGCTTCACATTGGATTGGAAAGTCTTACTAGAAGTTTGTATCTACATCCAATAGCAAAATCGGAATAAATCTGGAATAACATGTTTGGAACCATGTGTTAGTGATGCTCAGGTGACCATCTATCATTAAGATTAAAATCTCTTTTTTATAACTTTCCAATGCAGCAGTTATACACCATTATAATTTTCAAAAAAATATTATTCTCTTAACACATACAAACACCTTAATTATGACAGTCTTTCAAATACCTTCAAATATACCTTCAAATATATGGGAAGTGGTTAAGGTGTTGGACTAGTATCAGAAAAACCGGGGTTTGATTCCCACCTCCACCAAGCAACCACTGTGGGCCCTTGAGCAAGGCCCACAATTGTAACTCACTTATCAAAAGAGACTGAATGTAAGTCGCTCTGTATAAGAGTGTCTACCAAATGCCAAACTGTAACATTAAAAAGCAAACATTTACTCAAAAATAAGACAGAGACGTGTAGAGAGATATGCTCAAAGTTTAAAAATATACCAGCGATGCAATTGTAGCTTTGCAAAATTATCAAGTCAAAAAAACCAAACCATTTCAAACAAGCAGAAGTCATAATGAAATGAGGCATGAGAAGAAAATGTCTGTTCTTAGGCTCTGTAACTACTGGGGTTGCAAAATTGCCTCATAATTATAATCGAGTAAAAAAAAAGGAAACAAGCATAATGATCTGCATCTGAATGCGGGTTTGAATAGTCATTGTTATATGATGACAATTTTGCAACTTTAATATTAATGTTAATCTTAAGCCTACTTGACAATGTGTTTAATTTATTGTCATTTAATTTAATGTGCAGTACTTAATGTCTACTAAATATTTTTTTAATTGACACTACATTACACATTTTACTGAACATTTTTTAAATAATATTTAATAATTGAAAATTATAAACAATTGATTCTTATTATAGGGCGGCGCGGTGGCGTAGTGGTTAGCATGGTCGCCTCACAACAAGAAGGTCCCAGGTTCGAATCCCGCACCGGGATCTTTCCGTGCGGAGTTTGCATGTTCTCCCCGTGCTTGCGTGGGTTTCCTCCGGTTTCCTCCCACAGTCCAAAAACATGCAGATTAGGTGGATTGGTGATTCTAAATTGTCCGTAGGAGGGAATGTGTGTGTGTGAATGGCTGTTTGTCTAGGTGTTGCCCTGTGATGGACTGGTGACCTGTCCAGGGTGTACCCCTGCCTCTCGCCCTATGTGTGCTGGGTTAAGCGCAGCAGACCCCCGTGACCCCGGATTCGGGGGCAAGAAGATGAATGAATGATTATTATTATTATTAGGGCAGCGCGGTGGCATAGTTTTTAGCACGGTCGCTGCACAAGAAGTTTCTTTAACAGTTTCTAGTAACAGTTTATTTTCTAGTTCAGGGTCACGGGGGTCTGCTGGTGCCTATCCCAGATTACATAGGGCGAGAGGCGGGGTTCACCTGGACGGGTCGCTAGTCCATCTCAGGGCAACACATAGACAATCAATCATTCACACACACATTCACTCCTATGGACCATTTGCAATCACCAATCCACATAATCTGCATGTTTTTGGACTGTGGGAGGAAACCAAAGTACCTGGAGGAAACCCACACAAGCACGGGGAGAACATGCAAACTCCGCACAGAAAGATCCCTGTTTCGGGCATCGAACCCAGGACTTCTTCTTCTTGTTGTGAGGCGATCGTGCTATTCAAAAAATGTTTTTGCTTAAGCAACGGCATACAGCAGATTTATAGAAATAGTTCTGCTGACATAAATCTCTAATGAACCCTAATGACAAGGCTCATCTAAAGAGGATCAAAAAGAAAAGATGGTTGACTGCATCATTCCTCTATGAATGTGTGTTTTTCAGTGAGATTAATGTTTATAGAAGAAGAGATTATACAGATAGCTTGAAGATTTACTTTTGTTACTATTTTGGTGTCAAGATGGCATAAGACAAGTGGCACTTCAGACACTTTTCAAGATTCCCATTGATGAAACAAGTCATCAATGAAAAGTGAAAAAACCCTTTTTAATAGAGGTCTTATAGTAATATAACACTTATTCCAATGTGTGGAAAAAATAAGCTACCCATTTTAAACAATAATTAAAAATAAAATATTATAATAAAATTATTAGACCATTTGGTGCAATTCCTTGTAGCTAAAATTCTTCTTCTTCTCATTTCGGCTTCTCCTGTTAGGGGTCGCCACAGTTGATCACTCATCTCAACACTACCCTGTCCTCTACATCTGCTTCTTTTACCCCAACTAACAGCATATCTTCTCTCACCACAACCATAAACCTTATAAACCTTCTCCTTGGTCTTCCTCTTTTCCTCCATCCTCAGCATTCTTCATTCATTCATTCAATCTGCTGGCGCCTATTCCAGCACACATAGGTCGAGAGGCGGGGGTACACCCTGGACGGATCGCCAGTCTATCTCAGGACAACACATAGACAAACAACCATTCACACACATTCAATAGTATGGACAATTTAGAATCAGCAACTGACCGACCTAATCTGCATGTTTTTGGACTGTGGGACTTGATATATATTATATCTATATATATATATATATATATATATTAATAAATCAGCAAAAATGTCTATATTGGGACCTGTATGTACATTAATGAGGAAAAAAATGATCTTAAATAATTTTAGCATATGGCTGTAATATAACCAAGAGGGAAAAGTTTAAGGGGGTCTGAATACTTTGTGTACTCACTATACATACACACATACATGTGTATGTAAGTATATACTAGTGCTACCAATTTAGCCATCTTACACTACCAAACAGTTTGGCTGAAGAAGTGAAGCATTTGCTGCTGGTTTTCTTGGCAACTGAGAATATAACTAGCATGAAGTCTCAAAATAAAACAACTATTTGACAGCTCAAGCAAGCAAGGTGTCCTGGTAGACCTCTTTTGAGACATTGGTGATTTTCACACTGGGACTGTTTGTTGTGGTCCCAATCTAAATGGGATTGGTTGGGATCTGCCTGGTGGTGATATGCTGGAGATTATCAGTGATCTGCTTTCAGACTTACAGATCAAATTCTGGTGTATTTGTAAACATCTTGGGGAAAAAAATAGTATGATACATGATATGATGCTTCACTTACACTATTGTATATGGCCAAAAGTTTATGGACACCCAACCAGCACACCCACTGTACATGTGTCTGATTCAGATTGTTGCCACAATGTGGAAAGCACACAATTGTCTTTGCGGGTTGTAGGATTTCCATTTTTTTCACTGCGACCCAAACAATGTTCCAACATGTTCCTGTACTTGTCTTTAGTGTAAAAGATTACATCACTACAGAGGTCTAATGCAATCCAATCTAAACCACTTCTTAAGTTTGGTACTATACTATGCTTTCTGGTCCAAATGACATTTTGATGACATATTTTTTTCCATATGTCTTCATCATCATATAGTCATACAAATACCTTTACAATTCTCTCTAACTGTGTCTTCTGTTGCTGCCCCAGATTACTTACCACCATGTGAAGCAATGTCTACTTTAGGATAAACTAATCGATAATGACTGGGATCCCTTAGCGGCTTCAGTCGTGCCGAACCTGGAAAACGGCACTGTTCTGGGACAGAGAGGCCATAATGAGGTGTGCAGGAGTGTGTCAGTGGATTCTGAGAAATCTACAGCATACGGCCAGAATACTAGAGAAGTCTCCAACTTGATTCCCGGGCCTGACAGAAATCAATGTGCTCCTTTGTGTTATAGCTAGTTTCATTCAGGCACTGATCTTAGGTTGGCTTAGACGAGTATTTAATGAGCTTGCAAGAACTAGATGGTAATATGTATTCACTTCCAAACTCAATTAATAGAAAAGGAGGAAGCTGAGGGGGATGGGAGATGACATGCAACTGGTGCCTCGAGGGAAAGGTGGTTAAAGAGTTGTGTTAGAAAGGGGGATTTGTGTCCATGTTAAAGATCCTATAAATCAAGTTTTAATATTAAATAATCTACAAAATTTATTATTATTATTATTATTATTATTATTATTATTATTATTATTATTATTATTATTATTGTATTTTATTCAGCCATTCATTTATTCAACTATATCCGTATAATCCCTAACTCAGAGTCCCGGTAGTTTGCTGGAGTGTAAAAAGATTACAAATATTCTTTTTAAAATTAAACATATTTTTAGTGACTTTTAAGATAATTGTAGCATAAACTAAGGTTAAATCAATATTTGTATATTTGCAATTAATTAGGTTGCTGGTACATGCAAGTATTCATTTATTCATCTTCTTACCTGCTTATTCACTAATTCTGAGTCACAGGCTTCTTGCTGGTGACTATCCCGGCTCACATAGGGTGAGAGGCAGGGGTACACCCTGGACGGGTCGCCAGTCCATCTCAGGACCACACATAGACAAACAATTATTCACACACACATTCACTCCTATGAACAATTTTGAATCACCAATCCACCTAATCTGCATGTTTTAGGACTGGGAGAGGAAACCGTAGTACCCGGAGGAAACCCACACGAGCGTGGGGAGAACATGCAAACTCTGCACAAAAAGATCCCCTGTCAGGAAATCGAACCCGGGACCTTCTTGTCGTTAGGCGACCAAAAAACAAGATTTATTATTTCATGTAAAATTTACTATTTAACACAGCTGCACATGATCCCATTATAAATATAATCAAGCAGACGTGTTCAGGTCCATAATGCAGATACTCAGTTTATTCAGATATTCAGAAACTGGCATAAACGTAGTCAGAATACAGATAATCCAGACAGGGAAATCCAAATCGCAAAACTAATCTCGTAAATGTGGAAACAGGCGTGAGATCAGAACCTAGTATCAAACTAAGAAACATCATATAACACTTGGTAAAGTTGCACACACTAACAATACTTTACACCACATGCTAGCAAACCGCTAACTTGAATATGGTGCTGTCACCCTATGACCCAGTCCATAAGAATTTGGGTGAAGGCGCCCTTGTGTGGTGATCTGGTGGAACTACACCCGTTACAGTAATGAGGCAAATTCTAGTACTAGCTGTGAATAGAACTAGCACTTAGTGACTGCTTTATAGTGATTAATAGGATGACAGTTCGTGAAAGAAAATCGTGACAATTTGCTGGATAAATTGTTATTCCTTCCACTTTAGAATAACTTTTCTTTTTTAAATGTATTTTTTTTTAAACAGGGGCTCTTTGCCCCTATTGCACATATTGCCCCTTTTGTCCATATGTTCCATTGATTTGTAGTGTCTTTGTGGATTGTTGTTCTTGTACCACTGTTGTCAGCCTCCTTGTTCAAGCTAAATTATGTCAAGTTCATGTTTGCTTTTGTTAAGTGTCAAGTTGTAGTTTTAAAGACTTTTAGTTTTAAATATATTTTAATCAAATATATTTAAAAACCGTTCCAAAATTCAGGTATTATTAATTGGCTAAATTGATTTTTTTTTGCCTGGGAATTTTTCAGGCTGCATATTCTTCAGGAACTGAAAAAATCTCAAACTTTTAAGTATGTAGCTCGACAAGGTTTGGGTATAATAATGTAGTAGGTAATGAATACAGGCACCTTTTCCAACAGAGTGTTCCTCAGGATGAATATGGATTTGACAGCTATTATAAAATGCTCATTATTTTCAAAGTCGGATCCAAAGAACCTTTTACCATCTTCAAATAGTTTTTTTACCCGCCTTACATTTTTTGTGCTGAAATTGTAAAATGTCAAACGCTATTTTAAAAAAAGTCACACTGTACAAATTTGGAGAGTGCCATAACCGGTTTCTGGAACATGTGTCTAACATTGGTTTGATTACAAATATATCATTCTAGCTTTTTTAATCTCACACTTCTTCATGGGTTACAACTTTATTACTTAACCATTGAAACACTGCCAAAGTTTCAAATCAAAGCACTACACCATGTTCCATTCAACATGCAGTTGAAAATTGATTGTTATTCATTGATACAGCTGAGCGGTAGGAAGATTGGAACTCTTAAGGAAAATTGGTTGGCGAGGAAGGAATTGACGAGAGACTGGGTGATCAGATGATGGAGTGCTGGTATGTTTTTCCCAGATAGAGACCAATCAAGTTTAGGGGCAGCTGTATGATTAGGAAGGGGGGGGGGCAGTTGAACAAATACTAGAAAAATGCCGGTCCCCAGCCCGGATAAATGGGGAGGGTTGCGTTAGGAAGGGCATCCAGCGTAAAACTGAGCCAAATCAAATATGCGGATCAACAATAAGAAACTAATACCAGATCGGTCGCGGGCCGGGTTAACAACGACCGCCACATGTACTGTTAGACGACAGGGTACCAGTGGAAATTGGGATACTCTTGGCCAAAACTTCACACTGCATTTAGCTTAGTGCTTATGAAATTCAAGCTGTGTTTACTATTGATCTTCTCTTAATTGTAATTTATAATGATTAAAAGGTTTAGGCAAGTCCAAATTCCTTAGAGGTCCCAGTGTTCTGGCACACACACTCCGTTTATTACTTTCTAAAGGGAAAGGGAATGACCCTTGGCAGCCCCTAATACATTGGCTGCTCTGTGTTTGAGTTCAATCCATATTAACATTCTGCAACTAAAAGCTGAAAAGCCATTAGAGGTAGAAAAGACTGTAAAAGGTCTGGAGGTAATTTTTTAATTATATAATATGTATGCTCATAGATTTTCCAAAAGATGTTGTTGTTTATTCATTACAATTAATGAATTGTGTAGGGTATTATGTATGTGAATAAAAATCATAAAAATCATAAATTGCCTAATGTCCGTGGCGGGTGGTGCATTTGGTATCTTTGGATTCTGTCTGACTACTACACATCAAAACTATACAAAAACAAAATATAACAAGGCGTGGCATTCCAGAGAGACCTTATGCATATTGAGGGAGAAAACCATTAAATTAAATCAAGAAATCCAGTTAAGACAACTCCGAACCTCTATACTACAACCACAAGTGTACAACGTACATTTATTTGGAGCAGATCAGAATCAATATTTATATTATAACATCATAAAAACAAACAAAAAATTAAATGAAATATATCTTAGGCTATAAGTCAGCGGTACCGCTCGTAGGCTGAGACAAGCTAGTTAGCTTCAGGGTTAGCTGATCTCTCATCCCAGTCTGGCTTTTTTGGAAATTTCTTGAAGATGTATTTTTAAGTATGTTGCATACTAATGAGTTAATTTCACTTCTTTTGTTATCATTGTGGACCATTAATCAATCAGAGGATGAAAAACTGACCCTAAAGAGGCAAACCTGAAATCTGATTGGTTAAAGAACCTGTCCCTCTGCTAATATAGAATTACCTTGGTAGCACTACTGATTACAAAGGCTTTGGCCGATTAGATTAACATGGCAGCACATAGAAACAAAAATACACCATTCACATCCGTGAATCAGTGCAGCAAGTGAAACGCTACGAAATGAATGCCATAAACTGTTGGGAATAATTTAATAACATTTTATAGAACAGATGAAATTGTTTAGGCCAAAAGAGAAGACTTTTTTGGAACTAACGGCCCACCACTTCCTAAAGCATCAAGTCAGATTTTATGCCTTTACACTACTTGGTAATTTAAGCCACTTGTGAATATTTCTGTCATAAACTATAACTCATGTACGGTCGAATCGAGTTCTAGTTCAGATTGATCCATTTAATCTAACACTTTATACAGCAACAGAAATTGAAGATATGCAAATATATGGAGAACTTATATAACATGCATCAGCCAAAATACCATCCATTGGGGTCTTTCTATACAGACTGGCAGAATGAAAAATAGTGCAATTGTATTTCAAAATCTAATGTAGCGTTTAGGGATTGCATTTATTTTGCATTCCTTTTTTTTTTTTTGACCTCCTACTATTTTACCAAATGTTCACACAGCCAAGTGCCCAAAAGTCATGCATTGTTAATGAGAGAGAGAGAGAGAGAGAGAGAGAGAGAGAGAGAGAGAGAGAGAGGCTGGTGTATAGCCACACGAGCTGTGTTTGATCTAAGTTTAACTTTATTCCTCTTCATAGCCAAGTATTAAAACTCACTTTTTTATATGCCTATTTTATACTAAAGAGACAAAAATATACGGACAACTGAACATATTCTTATGGCTCTGTTAAAATGTGTTCAAGATAAAGTCTCTTTTTAATTCCTTTAAAAAAATCTCCAGACTTCTGGAAATCTTTCCCTCGATATTATTAAGCGTGTGAGCATCAATGATTGCAGTCGGTGAATTTCTGATATTTTGTCTGCCTTTCTTTTATTCATTGACTAATTGCTTTACAAAGAGGTTTACATGTCTATGTTGGCTATACCAAAGTATATACAGCATTTCATGTTTTCTCTTTCCCCTCCGCATTTCTCTTTTTCTACTCATTTCTAAAGCTCTCTATAAAAGCCTGAGGCTCTTCTTCCTGCTAATAGATTTTTTTTGAATATTCTCATAAATGAACAATGGACATATTTATATTAGGATAATATTCTTGAAAGAATGCATAACATGAAACCAATGCGTATTATTATTTCATTATAATCAATTTATTACAAATATATTAAGATGTAATTAGAGTGTTTAAATTAAAAAGGTTTATTACGTTAATAAGATAGATACAAGGTGGGTTTTTTCTTTGTTCAAATAAATTAACGTGGGAAACTACTGTTCCAGGGTGGCACGGTGCCATAGTGGTAAGCACAGTTACCTTACAAAAAGAAAGTTTAGGGTTTTAATTCCAGGGCAAGGGGTCTTTTTGTGCAGAGTTTGCATGTTCTTCCCAGGCTTGTGCTCAGGTTTTTCATGTTTAGTTTTATTCCATTGACTTTGTGTATTTATACTATTGTGTTTCAGTGTGTCATTATCTCGTTTCTGTGAAAGCTGTCATAGCTTGTTGCTGTTCTTCTTTGTATTTTATTAGTTGATTGGGCTGATCCTTAGTTCATTCATTCATCTTCTTGCCTGCTAATATCGCTGGAGCCCATCCTAGCGCACAAAGGGCCGAAAGGCAGGGGTACACCCTGGACTCAGAACGATGGACAAACAGCCATTCACACACACTTTCACTCCTATAGGCAATTTAGACTCATCAATCAACCTAATGTACATGTTTTTCAACGGTGGGAGGAAACCGAAGTGCCAGGAGTAAACCCACGTGGGGAGAACATGATCCCCGGCCCAGGAATTGAACCTGAGACTTTGTTGTTGTGAGGCAACCGTGCTACACTACACCACCGAGCTACCCTTGATCCTCAGTTACCTTATGCTAATAGTAGTTTCTAGGTTTGTCAGTTTATAGTAACATTCTTGCTTCTGCTTCTGTTCGGATATTGTTGGGTTTTCACTGTAAATAAAATTATTCTAACCCCCTGGAACTTTTAAATCTATCTTTATCACGGTGATCCGCTGTGGCGACCCCTAACGGGAGCAGCCGAAGGAAATACATACATACCTACTTTATCTATCTATAATTTTAGTTTAAAATTGTTATATGTATAGTTATAAAAATTATTCTCTGTAAAGGTAACCTAAAGACTTTTTTTCTGACACCGCTCACCTCAACACCAAGACAAACATAAGTGGAAGGAGAGAGAGGGAGCGATTCACTTCTGCATCTATCTGCCTGTCTGTTATGTGCCAATCAATGTCTGCTACACTGCTATGCTGCACACCTAAGACGAATAGAAGAGAAAGGCACTTGACAGAATCTTCTTTCCTACCTGACCTAATATTTTATTGTTAGACATTATTTTCTTCTTTTTTTCCACACAGTGTTTACTTTTGTTTTAATTAGATAATATTACTACAAATCTATAATAACATAATTCATATAAATGTCATAGTTCCAGTTATGGAATCTCCTGTTAATATGTCTACTTTTTTGTTTCACAGGGCCTGCAACAGTCAAAAATACTGGGAATTCTGACATGTCACCAAGATACTGGAACTTTTCCTGGATATCAGAGGATGTTCTAAAGTTCCACGAGGACACCACCAGGATTTCGGGTAAGTCATAATTGCAGAAGTTCCGCCTACAGTTTTAGGCCCAAAGTAAGAATTAGAGGTTGGGTGTCCTTACCATACCAAACCCAGTTGTATCAAATATTATATTACAATACTACTAGTCCATTACTGGGGAATTGATGGCTCAATGGTTAAGGTGTTAACTGGAAGATTAACTGGGTTCAATTCCCAGCACCAGAAAGTATTGTTACTGCTATTAAAACAGACCTGCATGGGTCCATAGGATGATTCGAACTTCATTCATTCATTCATTCATTCATTCATTCATTCAATCATTCATTCATTCATCTTCTTACCCGCTTAATCCCTAATTTGGGGTCACGGGGGTCCGCTGGTGCCTATCCCAGCGCAGGGCAAGAGGCAGGGGTACACACTGGACGGGTCGCCATTCCATCACAGGGCAACACATAGACAATCAACCATTCACACACACACATTCACTCCTATGGACAATTTAGTCTTCCCAATCCACCTAATCTGCATGTCTTTGGTCTGTGGGAGGAAACCAGAGTACCCTGAGATGAATTTATCAGCTATGTTAAAGGTGAAGGGCAGGTACACCGTGGTTGCCAATCCTTCACAGGGCATGCACAAACTTACTAAACACACTCACACTTACTCCTATGGGCATTTTAGAATCAACAATCAACCAACGTACTTCCCCACCTGCTTATTATTTCACTAAAAATTATATGAACAGGAGTACAATAAAATTTCCTGCAGTGTAACAATAAATGGCAAACTAAATAGTTAAAAAAAATAAAATATATATATATGTGTTGCCCTGAGAGGGACTGGCGACACGTACAGGATGTACCCTAGCCTCTCGCCCTATGTGCGCTGGAATAGGTGCCAGCAGACACACGTGACCCCAAATCAGGGATTATGCGGGTAAGGAGATGAATTAATATA
>JAOTRA010000002.1:12791350-12806677 GCA_026260255.1 Pseudolaguvia tuberculata | reverse complement strand
CACGAAGGCGTGAGCGAGAGCGAACCTCCGGTCTGGAGGTGGGCGGGGCAGCGGCGACATCTGGGCCGGGCATGACACATGGGTTTCCTCATTGTACTCCAGTTTCTCCCACAGTCCAAAACCGTGTACATTATGTTGGTTTGTGACTCCAAATTTCCCATAGGAGTGAGTGTGATTGTGTATGGCTGTTCGTCTACGTGTCCCTGCGATGAGCTGCCAAACTGTCCAGGTTAAACCACAGCCTCTCATCCTATGTGCACTGAGAGAGGCTTCAGCAAACCCCTATGACCCCAAATTACAGAATAAGCGGGTGAGAAAATAAATGAGTGAATGAATTAGGCCACTTGCAACTGTTTGATATAATGTACTTTGTTTGGCCCAGTTCTTCCCGTACAACTGACTGTCAGATTTTATTTGGGTTTTGTCTCACTCTTACTTGCATTTACATCATGTGGCTCAAATATTTAACGTACTAAGCTGTTGATTGACAAACCAAGAAACCCGTGGCCAGTCTTCCAATGTAGGCTCATCGAGCAACTCCATTAACAAAGGGTGCTGTTGTAAATTGTTCTGTAGCTCTGACCCCAACCTTCTACAATGGAATATGTGAAGAAATAAATTTCACTGTGACAAATAAAGACATTTACATTTAATCCAGAGCAACATAGAAAAGCACTTTGAGTCTCATCCTTGAATAGCTCGATACGGGTAGACTAGATCATAAAACAAAGTGTAACAACCTACAAAAAGAGAAAAAAAAGCTTTTCTTTTTCCTCATAGAAAAACCTACTTTTTCTTTAAATTAATTTTTCTTACTTATATGATAAAGTCCACACTTCTGAAAAAGTACACTCCAAGACACATGTTCTTCCACTCCAACAATAACCTCTTCATGGAGCTTGGCGGACTTTGTGCATTCAGGCATTGGCATGCTGAAACAGTGTTTGGGTCTCCGAGTTTTTTGTAATGACATTAGGGGGCAATTGACATACACATTAGTTTTTTTCCAAACATAAGTTCGAAACATACCATACTAACTACCAGAATGTTGCAAGCACAACGCAATCACCTTCCTCACCTTCCACAGCTTATCATAGCATTTCCTTTTCCTTTCTAAATACATTTTGCAGCAACAAGAAGGCTTTTTTCTGTGTCTGATAGCCAATGCGAAAATGTCCATGTTGAAATGGAGGACGCAGCTGATGGTTGCTTAGCAACGACAGATCCTTATACAGCACAAGCACTTAGGTGCTTCGGAAAGAATGAAAAAATGGTGGCCTCGAATTTTCAATATCTTTTAGGTGTGGTACTTTGTTCACCTTTGTAGTAGTTTGGAGGAAGACAAACTCATGTGGTTGTGCTTCTGGGTAAGTGCTAGAGCATTGACCGCTACTGCAGTAATACCGCACAAGAGTTAACCCTTGTTTTCGCTAAACCAAGGGATGCAATAATGTTTACCTTGTTAGTCTGTTAAGATGTTTTACCTAATCCTTTTGACATTTTAGTAAAAACTTTAGTAATAAGACTGGTTCTGATGAATCACTGCTGTATGTCAAGGCTAAAGTATTGTATAATAAGCTTATGCTCCAAAACTATGGAACAGACCAATGTGAATCTGTTGTTTTTCATGTATGACTGCTTAGTTTTATTACTTAGTACAAGGGTGCGATTTGTGGAAAAACCAGAGGGGTGGGGGATGTTTTTGAAAATATTTTTATTCATGAACAGATCACAAAGCACAGTGGACCTTAGTAAACCTTTATATCATATATCTTGCAGCTATTTTGCAGTAATGTTTAACTTTTATAAGAATTATTTTTAACACTGTGTTTGTAATAAAACATTTTCTAATTATGCTACTTAGAATAGAGCGATGGGTGGCACGGTGGCGCAGTGGATAGCACGGTCGCCTCACAATAAGGTGGTCCCGGGTTTGATTCCCGGGCCGGGGATCTGCATGTATTCCCCACGCTTGCGGGGGTTTGCTCCTGGTACTCGGGTTTTGTCCCGCAGTCAAAAAACATGCAGATTAGGTCAGTGATGAATCTAAATTGTCCATAGGAGTGAATGTGTGTGTGAATGATTGTTTGTCTATGTGTTGCCCTGCGATGGACTGGTGACCCATCCATAGTGTACCCCTGCCTCTCGCCCTATGTGAGCTGGGATAGGCACCAGCAATAGCCTCTGACCTCGAATTATGGAATAAGTGGGTAAACAAATTAAAATAGAGCAACATTGACTGTATAGCACAAGTTGCTGTGAACATAATAAATTCAGGGCCACTGAAAGGCCACTGAAAGACGATGGCGGTATTGGGAACTTTGAAAATAAGTCAGTTTCTGGTTTTATTATTGTTTGGCGCTAACAGCGTTTCACTTAGATATTTTATTGAAATATTTGAATATTTGATTATTTGGCATTTTATATCATCTGACTATGTGGCCGGGGGGAGGGGGGAAGTCAATTATTTCCCCACCGGAGATAAAAATAATTCAACAGGGGTAGGGATATGTCTATATTCGATCTATATTTATAATTTTATTTTATGTTATATTTATGTTATAACATTTACTTTCTAACACTCTTCTGCGTAAGTCAAAATATGACAGACTGAAAAAGTCATTTTCTTGGGAAAAACACACCCACGCATACACAGAGTTTTCCTATTCACCAACTGTCATTGGTCCATACTGAATCTGAATTCAGTCTCATCTGCTTTAAAATGAAAGAGAGATTGAATTCTTCCCTAAAGTCCATCCTGTGGACCCGTTCGAGGAAGCAGTGCTGATTAATATCAGTCCGCACCACAGCAGCAGTGCCTTTCGTTTGTTTTATTTAGCTCGCTAACATCATTCTACATCATCTGTATCTGTCACAACACTATCATGACTCATGCATTCGTCTGTCCATCTCCCCTCTCCCGTTTGACTTGTTGGGTCGGGCTCAGCATCATCCCTATAAGCAGTTTGGAAAATACATAACCCATCCGCAGATACAAATATTTCACACATAGTGGTGAAGAATGAACATATTTATTGCTGCTGTTAAACAGAGAATACAGCAAGCTAGTTTTTTATTAGTGCACATGTAGCAAACGTCTCGTTGTTGTGGCCAGGGATATATACAAATCAGGGAGGCAATTATTTTTCTTTGCTCTCCTGTTGAAGTCGGGCAGTATTGTAAAACAGCAGAATAGCTATTTGTATTCCAGACAGAATCCAACCACACCTGGCTTTGTTCCAGCCGACCCCTGTGACACGATGAGGTAACCATGTGCTTAATCTCATGATAAATGAGGGAAAGGGTCAATGTGACACTATAGGCTCATCAACCTAAAGCGGACTCACTTTATAGATCCTTACCATCACCTAGACCAAATCAAGCACAGCATCACACATGAACCTGCTATTACTGTTGCAGTAAATCATCAGGCCTTATGTAGCACCACTCAAATGGATCAGTTATTTTAAAATGATCTTGTAATATTTAAGGCAGCATGGCCAGGTTCGTAGACCTGGCAAGGATCTTTTGACATGGAGTTTGTATGGTCTACCTGTGCTTGCATAGGTTTACTCTGGTGAATTCGTTTTCTCCCAACGTCCATAAACATGCAAGTTGTTTGATTGTTCTAAATTGCCTAAAGGAGAGAGTGTTAGTACATGTGGTTGTTTGTCCCTGCAATGGACTCCAGGTTGTACTTCCTGCCTTTCACCCAATGAAAGCTGGGATATAGATATCTTTTTGACCCTTGTTAGGAATACGCATTTAATGGAAGAATGATAGATGAATGGCTTATCCCAGTTGGAATATCATTCATCTACAATACACTTGACCTGCTGTGCTCTGATTCACTCTGTTCTTTTTACAACCTGACAAAATTACATTTCTTGTGTCAAAATGAAATACAGTCCAATTTACAACTGACAACATTTATATAAAGTTATACATCAAAGATTTGATAATAAAAAATAAAAAAAATCCCACTGTAAGGAATTAGGCGGGGTCGGGTCCATGGTGCAGAGAACCAGTTTAATGTAACAAAAATAGACAAAAGAAAGAAACTGGCATAAAAAGAACCAAAGTGGCTCAGTGCGCAGAGGGCTAGTCTAGAGAACAAAGTTAACTACACGAAAAGGTACTTTACCATGGACTACACAGCAAACAATGCTTTACGCTGCATGGTAGCAGAATGCTAACTTATATAGAGAGTCCTTGACCTCTAACCCGGAACTGGAAACAGTCACTCAGTATTCGGGCGAGAGCGCCCTCACCTGCTGATCGGAAGGCATGGCATTCCTTACACCTACATACTATACAAATATACAATATTTACAAAGCCAAATTGGGGAACCTGTTAAAAATCATTTAAACAACCTTATGACGATGACCTTCATCTTTTAGCAATGGTGCTGCCAGTTGCCACTGATGGGACTTTCTTGGCAGGCATTTTCGCACTCAATATCTAAGATTCTGGCTGCCCTTATTTTAATGTTTTTTATCTAATGATCTGCCCTCATCAGAGCGAAACATAAAGGCAAGAGGAATCATTTGCCGTTCCTGAATTAGCTAACTTATGGCTCATAAACGATCTGTGCCTGTACCGTTTACAGGTTCTCTAACGCTTTATAGACACAACACTTATGTCACAATATCCACCAACGGCCCTGTTCTGTGCATTAGTATTCCTTCATATTGGTTAAGTCTAATTGCCTGCTTGCTTGTTGGGTATCAGGAAATGAGTTTTGCTGAAACGCAGCGATAGATTCAGTGACTTTAATGGAAAACTTTGAATATTTTTATGTCCTCCAGCAAAAGCAAAGCACATGGTTATCCAACTTGTCAGTTGTTTGAATGTTTTGTTTTCCTATTTTTAATATAAGCCTTTGGAAGAAAGTCATCCAGAGAGTTCTGATGAGCGCTCCACCAGTTTTCAGAGACCAAAACTTTCTTTATAGTTTAAAAGTGTGAGTATAAACTAAGCATAATAACAGGATAACTCAGTCCCTGAAGAAACTATGGCCTAGAAACATAAATAGACTTCCCAGAATCCACTCCATTGTCACTTTACATGGTGATCAGTTAGTGATCAATGGATCAGCAAATCCGAGCTATTTGTTTCACTAGCCCTATATTAAATACATTTGTATTATACCACCGAATGGTCCACTCACCTGTGTTTTGGTATAGTAACAAATAAACGTGATTACCTTAACACTGCATAGAGCCAAAACCTAATAAATCATTAAAAAAAAAATTATTATATACAATATAATAAAAGGGGGTTATGGGCCTTGGTCAGGGGCTTAACAGTTGTAATCAGTGATGCTTGGAATCAAACCCCCAATCTTCTAATTAGAAACTCAACACCTTAACCACTGAGGTATCACTTCACCGAGGTAGATGTTTTCATACACATACCATCGGCCCATGACCAAGCATTTAGGAGTGTATCCTTCTTACCGCCTGTTTAGCAGGATTTGGACAAAGGCCAAACATTTGCTTGCAAAACCCAAACACAATAAATTTTCTGTCCTTGTTCCCAAGCAAACTGCTCATACATCATTTACAATAATCATAGTTCAGACAGGCGGCGTGGTGGCGTAGTGGATAGCACGATAGCACACAACAAGAAGGTCCCAAGTTCGATTCCCGGGACAGGGGAGTTTGCATGTTCTCCCTGTGCTTGCGTGGGTTTCTGCGGGTTTCCTCTGGGTACTCCAGTTTCCTCCCACAGTCCAAAAACATGCAGATTAGATGGATTGGTGATTCTAAATTATCCATAGGAGTGAATGTGTGTGTGTGTGAATGGTTGTTTGTCTATGTGTTGCCCTTTGATGGACTGGCAACCTGTCCAGGGTGTACCCATGCCTCTTGCCCTATGTGCGCTGGGATAGGCACCAGATGTTTTCTTATGAGGAAAACCTGGTCTGTGACCTAGTATGCGTCTAGTGACAAATACTGGAAAAAAGCACTCTTCTACATCATTCTGTAAAGAGTGTTTGCCAAATGTTGCCCAAATGTCAATTTTATTCACAGACAACCAGTCCAGCTGTGGCAGCTGCAAAAAATAACTTATTATATTAAAAATGACTCTGACTCTGATATAATTTCTCTGCTCTGTCCACACAGTTGTGTGTTAAAAATGTACCACGATTAGCTTAAGCATATTGTAATTTTAATCCATGCTAATCCAGAACAAAGGTAAACCATCAGTGAGTCCAAGTGAACAGTATCAAGGTGTGATTTATTATGTAAAGAAAAGGCTATAGGCGGCGTGGTGGCGTAATGGTTAGCACGGTCGCCTCACAACAAGAAGGTCCCGGGTTCGATTCCTTTGCCGGCGATCTTTCTGTGCAGAGTTTGCATGTTCTCCCCGTGCTTGTTTGGGTTTCCTCCCACAGTACCAAAACATGCAGATTAGGTGGATTGGTGATTCTAAATTGTCCATAAGAATGAATGTGTTTGAATGGTTGTTTATCTATAAGTTGCCCTGCAATGGACTGGCGACCTGTCCAAGGTGTATCCCTGCCACTCGCCCTATATGCACTGGGATAAGCGCCAGCAGACTGCTGTTTAAGGTTTGGAGTTCTTGTTTAAGAGGTTTTCTTTCTTTAATATGGCCCAGGTAACAATTGCACCACCTGCCTCTTTTTTGATTTTTTGACTTTGATATACTTTATTGATCCCATGAGCAAAATTCTTTTTCCGCATATCCCATCTTAGTAATAGGTCAGAGCATAGGGTCAGCTATTGTACAGTGCCCCTGAAGCAAGAAGGGTTAAGGGTCATGCTCAAGGACACAACAGTGAGCCAAGGTCTTCCTTGGCGGTGGTGGGGCTTGAACCCAGGTCTTCCTTTTCAGCCGATCCACAACTCTGCACCTTCACCATTGAGTGTTATATTGTATTGTGACACATTTACTATAACGTGTATCATATTGTGAGGCTCATTTCTGTATTCTATTCTTACAATTCTGAGTTTAACCTTTTAGTGCTTATATTTGTTAAATATTTACAGTTAAAATGATTCAGGTCCATAACTCAGTGATATCTCAGTAACTCTGTTTAGAAGAAGTCTGGAGGAAGTGGTGGTTTAGTGGTTAAAATTTTAGACTAATACCAGAAAGACCGGGGTTCGATTCCTAGCACCACCATGCCTCTACTGTGGGGCCCTGGTCAAGGCTCTTAACCCCCAATTACTTAGTTGTAAGTCGCTCTGGATAAGGGCGTCTGCCAATTGCTATAATTGTAATTAACTTAGATACTATGAATTTACAAACATGCAGAATAATACAGGACAGACAGGAAACAGGAACACAGCTAATCCAGTCTGGAGACAGAGTCAGGTACAGATACATGAAACGCTCGGTGACGTCACTAGAAAACAAACAATACTTCACGATGCTTACCAGCAAACGGCTAACTTAAATATGGCACCTTCGTCATTTGACTCGGAATAGGAATTAGTCCATCAGAATTCAGACAAAGCCGCCCTTGTGTGGTAATCAGGCAGAATTACATCCGTTACAGTAGCTCATTTGACTAACCATGTCTTATTAACACAATGGAACATCATCAACATAAAACAAATAGATTCTGACCTGGTGTCAAATTAAAATTAAACCAAGTCTGTTATAAAGTAACAATGGCTCACAGTCCCGGGTTGTTTCTTGACAGACTGAGACTTTTTTTGTTTTTTGAGGTGCAGAGAAATTATTACAATTGACTTTCTTTTTAATTTCATGGTTTATCTGCCATTGGGTCTGTTGTTATCTGGCAAAATCATTTATCTTGTCTGTCGGCCGCCTTGAAATTGTCAAACGTAATGTTCCCATTTATTTTCTTTGATACACATATGAGCAGAAAATCATTTGACATAGATCCGCTCTTTAAAATCGACGCCTTGTCTTTATTCTATAATTTACATTTAGCATTGAGGTAGATTTGTCTTGAATAATTGAAAACATTTCTAGCTTAACAGAGATGTAATATAATCAGTAGGATCTCAAAAGCAAACACTTGTTTTTTTTCTAATCCCTATTTAAATGTCATCAATTAAACTAACCAGGAAAAGCCAGGGGTTAAGTCATTTTTTAAGTAATTAGAATTTGGGAGGGGCAGCACAGTGTGAGTGGTGACCACTGTTTTTCCATAGTCGCCTCACAACAAAAAGGTTCCGGGTTCAATTACCGGGCCGGGGATCTTTCTGTGCAGAGTTTGCATGTTCTCCGGGTACTCTCACCGTCAAAAAACATGTACATTAGGTTGATTGATGAGTCAAAATTGCCCATTGGAGTGAATGTGTGTGTGAAAGGTTGCTTGTCTATGTGTGGCTCTGAGATGAACTGGCGAACTGTCTAGGCTGTTAACCTGTGGGAAGTGGTAGCCTAGTGGTTAAGGTGTTGGACTAATATCAGGAAGACCGGGGTTCGATTCCCACCTCCACCAAGGTCCCACTGTGGGACCTTGAGCAAGGCCCTTAACCCACAATTGCTCAGACCAAAATGTAAGTCGCTCTGGATAAGAGCGTCTGCTCAACTGTAACTGTTAACCTGTTAAGAAGTGGGTAAGAAAATGAATGACAGATCAGCATACAGTAAAAGTAGTGGAGAAGTGGTGAGTGGATAAAGTGTTGGATTGTTACCAGAAAGACCGGGGTTCAATTCCCGCATCCAACAATTGGCAATTTTGACTCATCAATCAACCTAATGTACATGTTTTTACATGTGAACTAGACTTTAGGAATAAGTGGGAATACAAGTTGAATGACATGAGCAATCTTTGGTAAAAACAAACTCTAAGGTTCCTACAGACTGATATCTAAGAGGATATTATTACACATTCCAGGCTATTAAGACATAGGATAAATGAGGGGTGTAAATGAGAATAAATGGCCAATAAAATCTCCATCCTTTGTCATTTAGTATATCATCAATTATTGCTTTGTGAGCTGTAGGATGTAAGAACTGGAGCTGGAAAAGAAATAAAAAAATTGTTGTAAGCTTTGTTGAGTCACTTTTGCTTTAATTATAAAATGAAATTGTGCTTTTCTTTCTTCCTCATTTCCTCGTTAATAGCTGTAGACCTTTGAACGTGGGAGGGAAAAGCAATAGACCCCAACGTGAGCTAAAGCTTAACTTTAACCAAATAAGAAGTGAAGTCATTTGTCAGCACCAAATGGAGTGAAGAACACTAACATATAATCCATTCCACCTTATAGGGAAGCTGTCATGGGTTTTGGTTCCATGAGTTTGTTTCTCTTATCCACTTGTGAGTTGGGCGGTTATACTCACCGTTCTTCTACAGGCTTGAATTGTTTTTTTTTTTCCATTCCAAACAGTCCTTGCGAATCATGTCACTTTCAGCCCCATCAAACATGCAAGAGAAATGAAAACATTGTTTTTTAACCCATCTTGAATCAAACTGACAGCAAAGCACGTAGCTTCTTTTATACACCAGCTGGAAATTAATTGTTTAGTATGTTTATCCTGAAATGTATGGGTGTGAATATATTATTATTATAATGTACAGAGGTTATTATTAAAACTTTATTAGTCAAATGTATTAGCAAGGAGAAAAAGATGGCCCATAAGAGTGATTATGTATGTGTGACCCCGCCAACCTCCTGCCTTTGTAAATATGTTTTGATCAAAAGATTGAACTTCATCCATTAATTCATTAATTCATTCATTCATTCATTCATTCATTCATTTTTGGGGGTCTGCTGGAACTTAGCATGCATAGGGCAAAATATACAAATATTAATTGCAGGGCCACACAATAATGAACAACCACAAACACTCACTCCTATGAGATGTTTTTGGACTGTGGGAGGGAACCAGAGTGTTTGGAGAAAACCCTGGCAGGCGTGAGGGGAACGTGCACTATGTAGAGAAAAGTGAGTAGTAGCTAGCACAGCAAGTTTGATTCCTGAACAAGGAAACTCTGTGCGTTGCTTGCATGTTCTCCCTGCGCTTATGTATGTTCCCTCCAGGTATTCTGGTTTCCTCTCATCATCCAAAACCATGTACATTAGGCTTATTCTAAATTGCCAATAGGAGTAAGTGTGCATGTGTAGGGTTGTTCATCTGTGTGTCCTTGTGATGGACTAGCAACATGTACCCACCTTTCACACTATGTGTGCTGGCATAGTCTCCAACTTGACCCTGTGACCCAGAATTGTGGAATAAGCACATTAGAAGATGAATTAATGAATAAATAAATTAATACTCTTTACTTTCATTTGTTTGTATTTCATTAACTCAATAAAACTTTTGTTGAAGAAACAGTAATTTGACTTTAGTAGAATATTCTATTACTTTTTCCACCTTGGTTTAACTGTAATTATCACCTTTTCTGCTTAAAATAACAAACTGACTTCATTTACATTCAGTCACATAAAGATGATCTCTCAGACTGTCGTTAAATCTAGCTGCTTCCCACAGTGTAAAAGTCGCACAACATTAACAGACCCGGATGCGCTGGATCTGCTCACAGGAACAGCTCATTAGTCAGAGACGTTCTTCCGGATGACCTAGATCACTTTACGGAGCATTGCCTGACACACACACACACACACACACACACACACACACACACACACACACACACACACACACACACACACACACACAAATATATATATATATTCATGCATAAACAGAAACACAATTAGAGTCCCTGAGACTAAAAGCATAAAGAGAAAGGTGAAATATTAGAAAGAGAATTACTTAAATACAAAAAACCCAAGTTGAATGAAAGTCTTCACTTGTTTTGAAGAAGCTCTTACATCTGTTGACCTTTGTTAGCAAGCGATATCATTTTTTTTTTCTCGAAACACATGCAGCGAGATAGATGAATGTGAACGCTTTCTAGACTTCTCAGCACTAGCAAAGCAACGATGAAGCAAGACAAATGCACTAAGGCGTGCACTCGCTGAGCGGAGAATCATTCACTCAGCAAGTTATGAAGAACCAGAAAAAAAGTATGAGCACAAATACACATACTGCAAAAGGCACACAGTCATGAGGCACCTTCAGTTTCGATCCTCTATTCTCTGATAAGCAGCAAATTCTTACTTACCCTTTAAAAACCCTGTTAAGGATCAGGAAAGTGTACGGTTAGATTGCATTACACTAAGCAAACAATCTGCAACAAAGTGGTAGCCTAGTGGTTAAGGTGATGGACTAATAACAGAAAGATTCCCACCTCCACCAAGCAACCACTGTGGGCCATTGAACAAGGCCCTTAACCCCCAATTGCTCAGTTGTATAAAAGGGACAAAATGTAAGTTGCTTTGGATAAGAGCGTCCGCCAAATGCCAAACTGTTACTGTAACTGTTATGGTATCAGAGCAGTGTGAATGAAGGAAACAGTCAGAAGTGGATAGTCAGAGTAGCTATTCATTTTATTTAAGTACAATTACTTAATTACTAAGTAATTATTTCATTCATCTTCTAACTTTCTAATTCAGGGTTATTGGGGCTTGCTGGAACCTATCCCAGTGTACGTTGGGTGAGAGGCAGGGGTACACCCTGGAAAGGTCACCAGTCCATTGCAGGGCCACTCATTGCAGGACCACACACACACACACACACACACACACACACACACACACACTCATTCACTCATATGGGTTATTTGGATTTAACATTAAACCTGTTTGTAGACTGTTGGGGGAATCAGGAGGAAACCCACACAGGTGCCAATGGAACATTCAAACTCAGCACAGAAAGCGACCTGGGCCGGGAATCAAATCCAGGACCTTCTTGTTGTGAAGCGACCTTCCTAACCATAACGTCATCGCACCGCCTTAATACTAATTGCTCTAGTAATAGTAAAGGGATTACTGTTACTCAAGTTAGAGAGTAATAAAGTTTATCAGTTACTTTGGATCTGAGTCAATGAAGAGAAAATGTGGTTAGCACGGTTGCACCACAGCAAGAAGATCCTGGGTTTGATTCCTGAGCAAATTATCTTTCGTTGCAAAAGTTTGCATGTTGCATGGGTTTTCTCCGGTGACTCCAATTTTCTTGCGCAGTCCAAATACACAGTCCAAAAACATTGTCTAAATTGCCCACAGAAGTGAGTCTCTGTTTATGTATGGCCCTGCAATGGACTGGTGACTTATCCAGGGTGTACCCCTGCCTTTTGTCCTATGTGTGCTTGAATAGGCTCCAGCAACCATGTGACCCCGAATAAGGGTATATGCAGGTTAGAGGATTAATGAATGAATGAATACATACAATATTATAGAAAATGTTCTTTGATAAATGTTCTTTGGTTAATAAAGCCGTGTTCAGGTAGCATAGAAATTTATTCCGATTATTAGAACAAGCATGAAGAACACTTAAATAATAGCATAAGGATGTACTGTAACTCGGCTCAAGCAACTGTAACAGTGTGTGAAACCCTGTGTTATCCATGGCAAAGAACCGACACAAATCCTTGTATGGAAAAAAACTGCCCCTAAACGAGTAATTCACTTTGCCTTTTTTTTTAAGATCCGGTGCACACAGGATTGAGACAGAAGAAGTTGCATGTCTGTATCTAAGTCTGTAAGAACTGCTTTTGTTCTTTAAATTTAAGCATTTGGACGAAGCTGCAACTCTTGCTTACACTTATCATCTTTCTGTGTCCTGCACATGCAGATCCGCACCGTCACCATCTTATTGGAAGTTAGAATCAATTCTGGACTTTTGAGAATTGATTCAGGAATCGTTAGAGAAAGATCGAAAAGTACTGATTTTTTTTTCCACCCCATAAAATAATGCATGAAGAAAAAAATCAGTATGTAAGATTATATAGTCATTTACAGCAAGATAAAAAACTACTGTCAAATAATCATTAGCACAATGTAGATTCTAAAATTTAAAAACATATATTATTAATATGAGGACAGTGCAGTGGCATAGTGGTTAGCACGGTTGCCTCACAACAAGGAAAGTACGGCCTTCTCCTCATGCTTGCATGGGTTTTTTCTGGGTACTCTGGTTTCGTCTCACATTCCAAAACCATGTACATAAGATTGATTTGGTAAATCTATAAGTGTGGTTGATTGTCTATGTGTGGCTCTGCGATGTACTGGCTACTTATCCAGGGTGTACCGCTGCCTTTCACCCTATGTGAAGTAGTGAATATGCGGGATAGAAGAGGAATAAATGAATGTTTTAGTGTACTGTTGGATTGTTGAATTATTATTGGCTTCTGATTTGTGAGTCAAGAGTAAGTCATTGGATAGCTTCTTGTTGTTAGGTAACAGTGCTTACTACTATTCCATATATGAGAAAACACTTTGGAAAAGATATCTCTGTTGGCCTGCTGCTTTGGTTAATTTTGGAGCGATGCCCTTTTGTCCTTAGCAATTAATCGCCTCAACAACGAACAAAAAGAACAGCGGTGCTATTTACCGGGTCCCTTTTGAGAGATATTACATTTTTGCGCCGCAGCGGTTTCAGGCTAAACTATGGAATATTTTACAGCTGACAGTTTGCGTGATGACCAAAAGATTTTAACTAATTTATTTTTTAAATTCACCTAACATATATCATTAATCATGTTCATTCATTCATTCATTCGTTCGTTCATCTTTTTGCCTGCTTATTCCTGGGGTCAGGCATCTGTCTGCGCCTATCCCAGCACACATAGGGCAAGAGGCAGGGGTACACCCTGGACAGGTAACTCATAGACAAACAAACAAATTACAATCCCCAATCCACATGTTTTTGGACTGTGGGATTAAACTGGAGCACCCGGAGGAAACACAGACAAGCATGGTGAGAACATGCAAACTCCGCACAAAGAGATCCCAGCCCGGGATTTGAACCCAGGACCTTCTTGTTGTGAGGCGACTGTGCTATCCACTACGCCACCACGCCACCTTGGTCATGTTCAGCAATCCACTATTATTCTCCTTTGTTTTTGCTCTGTCAGGTTTGAGATGTTCCTCAAAGGAAAAATTTTGCCTCGACAAGACTGAAAGCTACTATCCAGAATTTGCATGGAGTCTAACATCAGCTGAGGATGTCTGGGCAGAGTCTCATGGAGTCATGGATATGGCACGAGGAAGTTCTCAGGGCTGGGAAGAAGGTAAGAGAGAAAAAATATCTATTAGTATGTTAAAACGCGTTCACTTGTTCTACTTCATGAAATTTAAACCGTAGGGATTGAGCAGTGATTAATTGATTGAGGGTTACTCCGCTTCACTAGTTGACTTAGTAGCGGAGATTGGTGTAGTTCACTTTCTAGGAATAATATCATCTTTCTTTACAAAGCATGGAAGACATTATCAAACTCCAGATAAAGGATTAATTATGTGCTGCATAATAGAGGTGGTGTGTGCAGTGTACTGTATGCATCAGAGATAAGTGTGTTAACAAAGCCTCATTAGATAGTCAGAGAAGGTTGGATGATTGCATGCTCTTCAAGCACCATCCATGCACTTCGAAGAAAAACAGAGCAGTTCTCTCAGCGTTAAATTCACTCACCTCATACTGGTTCTCCCTTAGAGCTTTCCTCCTGCCCTCACACACTGACTGATTAATAAAGATGCAATGCTGAATGAAGAAAAACTACTGATCCAAGTGATAAACATAAAAGAAAGACAGAGAAACAGATAGAGAGACATGAAGATAGGCAAAATAGTAACATGTTGGGTAGACAGACGGGTTAAGAGACAGGCAGAAGTGGGTGGCTATATAGTTTGACATAATGGATTTCACAGATGGAAATACACTATATTGCAAAATGTTTATGGTTACCTGACTGTCAAACCTGAACATCATATTCCAGATTCACTCTCCATTTTGCTGTTTGATTGAGGTCCACTATTCTATTAACGTTTTCCACTACAGTTTGTAGCTTGAATGATTTTAGTTCATTCAGCTCCAACAGTAATAGAGACATATGAATCTGATGGCCAGTTGACTACAAAGTAGTGTAGATAGATGGAAGGATGGACAGATAGGCGGTGGAATGACAGAAACACAAGTGATTGGATGGGTAGTTGGACCAACAGACAGAAAGAATGACAAGACAGATGGATGGACACCATAGATGAATGTTGTTGAAAGGTCAAACACAAAAATGGAGATCGATAGACAGAACGACAGACAGCCCAGCCCAACTGACAGACAAGTGGGTGGATGTATATTTCGACAGGCAGATGGGTAAAAAGACAAAGAGAAACGAAAACACAAATGGGTTGATGTGTAGTTGGACAGACAGACTGTAGATATATAGTCTAGCTAAATAACAGATAGATAGATAGATAGATAGATAGATAGATAGATAGATAGATAGATAGATAGATAGATAGATAGATAGATAG
>JAOTRA010000002.1:12781168-12791250 GCA_026260255.1 Pseudolaguvia tuberculata | reverse complement strand
CTCCCCATTTATCCGGGCTTGGGACCGGCACTAAGAATGCACTGGCTTGTGCAACCCTAATGGCTGGGTTAAAATAAATAGGTCATAAATGAAAAATGGAAAAGGAGAGAAGTTGCAACATTTCACCAACTGGTTCATTCCATGTACAGAAGAATTGATGCTGTCATAAAAAAATCACGGCAGCCATACAAAGTCGTTTTTGTTGCGGGATAAACGTATTTTTTGCATCAACCTAATTTGAGTAATACTGAAAAATCTACGTTATATTATACGTTATATACTTACTTTTATGTTTTAAGCTAAACAGATGTTATATTAAACTTAGTCAACATTCATACAATAGTATTCAATAGTGTTCATTGAGATATTGTTATTTTTCAAAGTGAGAGAATTTATTAACGCATAAATCATAAACACCTGACCTTCAATTCTGTTTGTGTTTTCTGAACATTCTTTTGTGTCTCTAAAAACCACTAAATCTTTCGAAATGCTTCCTCTCCTTAACCCACATTGAGCAGTTTCTATAATAAATAATACACTCATCGAATTATTTCTTCATGGAAGGTGTGTAATGGGGACAGTGGTGGCTCAATGGTTAAGGTGCTGAATTGTTGATTGGTTGATCAGGAACAGCTGGGTTCAAGTCTCACCACCGCCAAGGAAGGAAGACCGACCTGGCTCAAGTCTGCCACTGTTGGTCCATAAGCAAGACCCTTAACCCTTCTTGCTCCAGGGGCGCTTAGGTGACCCTGTGCCATTACCCCCAACTTACTAAAAGATGGGATATGCGAAGAAAACATTTCACTATATGTTGTACCAAAATTGAATTCACTTAATGCACTGATGCATTGTCATGCTGAAAGAGTGTTTAGGCCTTTTTAGGTGAATAAATAATGCAACCTAGTGTAGAAAGACAATTGTAGTTTCTAAAATGCATGGTTATATGGTTGCACAAATCTGGGCTTTATAGTGTTGAAAACTTTTGGGAGCATGGCCTCGCTTAGGCTAAAGTTAGTACTCATTAAACCATTATTGGAAATGTACAAATTATTCCAATAAAACCCAAGATAAAATGTAAGTCTGTTTATAACATTTATAACATTTAAAAAACAGTTCAAATCACTTGAATGCTGATATTAGGTAAAATTAAGCTGCTTTATTATGGAAATGACAAAATGATTATCCTATTCATCAACCATCAAATAGTTATTGACTATTTTTCGGGAAGTGATTTCTATATACCATTGTACTGTTTTAAATATTGTGGGGCTTGTAAAGAAAAGCGTCGTTGCTTAGCCACTTTGCAAAGTTGGTTCCATTGTCTAAGAAGACAATGTTTCATTTTCGAATGCTCTTGTGGCATCCAGAATTTGATTACTTTATTCATGATCTTGCTTTTCATAAATACATTATTATAGAAGGTCTAATTATTACAAAGCGCTATGAACTTTGAGCTTTTACGGGTGCGAATGGAAGAAGATGCGATAAAAGGAAAACAGTCTAGGAAAAAAAAATATGATTGCAGAGAATTATATAACACCTCATTGCACATTGCAGTTAATGAAGTCTTGTGTTAGTTTTATTTTATATTAACATTAAATTAAAGATGGCCTGCTTGAATTAGTTACTGATTAGTTTGATTACAATTTCTGATTCGTTGTGTTCAAAGTTTAAAGAAATTATCTTTTCTTAGTTATATTTCAGAGAGAGTGGCACGGCCGCCTCACAACAAGAAGCCGAACCCAGGACAAGTTCGATTCCTGGGTCTTTCTGTGCAAAGTTTGCATGTTCTCTATGCGCTTGCGTGGGTTTCCTCCGGGTACTTCTGTTTTCTCCCACAGTCCAAAGACATACAGATTAGGTCGGTTGGTGGTTCTAAAAAAATTGTCCATAGGAGTGAATGTGTGTGTGAATGTTTGTTTGTCTATGTGTAGCCCTGTGATGGACTGGCGACCTGTCCAGTGTGTACCATCGCCTCTTACCTTATGTGATCTGAGATCTGTGACCCCTGTGACCCTCAATTAAGGAATAAGCGAGTAAGAAGGTGAATGAATGAATGAATTAATATAATACTTGAATTTTAATCAACTTTTCTGGTTCTGGTTTCTGGTTTTTAACATTTGGCAGATGCTGTTATTCAGAGTGACTACACTTATTCAAAATGGGTTAAGGGCCTTTCTCAAGGGCCCATCATTGACAATCATGTGGGCTTGGAGTGCTGATCTTTCAGCAGTCAAACACCTTACCCACTAAATTACCACTTTCTGCAGGTGATGTGCCATATTGTTCCTACATACAATCATGTTTAGCTATTTGTCTGGGAGATGAAATAAACATGAGTGGTGCGGTGGCATACTCGTTAGCACGGTCAAAGGTTCCAGGTTCGATTCATATCTGTGCAGAGATTACATGTTCTACATTCTTATAGGTGTGAGAGTTAGTGTTTGTGGTTGTTCGTCTATGTGTGGCCAGGCAAAGGATTAGTGACCAGGGCGACCCTTGCTTCTATGAGGGCTGGGATAGGCTTCAGCAGACCCTAATTACCCAAATTTAGGGAATAATCAGGGTTAAAAGATTGATTGATTGATTGAATGAATGAATGAATGAATGAATGAATAAATGAATGAATAAATGAATGAATAAATGAATGAATGAAATAAACCTGAAGTGTAAAATACCATGACTTCAAATGTATTAAAGCAATCTCGCATCCAACATTTCATTTTGCAATATATCAGGACAGTTTTGATGGATCAAAATAAATCTGAAGCAAATCATTTGAATTGTCAAAATAACACCTTCTTTCCAAAGTCTAAAATTTACTATGTATACCGCACATCACTAAATAAAATGTAAAAAAAATTATTACCTATTTAAATATAACTATTTATTAAATTAGTTATTAATGCTACAGCTGCTTGAGTTGTAGATACACATAAATATGAATGAATGAATGTTTCATGCTTGGTCACCAAAGCAAATCTTGACCATGTTTTACATTTTTAAGACATTTATCTAAATAAATTAATATCATCAACTGAGTTACAGTTATTTCAGATGTTACTTTATTTATAATCAAAATACGTTAAAAAATCAACTACCTGGCTGTAATTAGCCAAATTCCAAGCGCCAACGAAAAGGTTGTGCAGTCAATCAGGCTCAATCTGTATCACAAGGGAGCAGAGCTAATCCTGTGCAAATATCTCAGTAGCAGATGGTCACGAGGTCAAAACTTAGCTGATATATATCATTAGGGATCTGTCACTTCAAGCCTGTTACTGGGTTGCTCACAGTTATAACATGTTCTAAACTGATAATAAGTTTTAGATGTAGAAAAAAATACAATAAATGTAATTTACTATAATAATAAATAAAAATAATAATGGAGGCGGCGCAGTGGCGAAGTGGATAGCACGATCGCTTTACAACAAGAAGGACCCAGATTCGATTCCCGAACCAGAGATCTTTCTGTGCAGAGTGCAGAGTTTGCATGTTCTCTCCGTGCTTGTGTGGGTTTTCTCCAGGTACTCTGGTTTCCTCCCACAGTCCAAAAACATGCAGATTCGATTGATTGTAGATTGTAGTGATTCTAGATTGTCCGTAGGAGTGAATGTGCATTGAGTGGTTATTGCCCTGAGATAGACTGGTGACCCATCCGGGGTGTGCTCCCGCCTCTCGCCCTATGTGTGCGCCAGCAGACCCCTGTGATCCCAAATTAGGGAATAAGCGGGTAATAAAGATGTATGAAATGAATGAATGAATGAATAAATAGTGGATTTACCAGGTTTTTTTCCCCAAACATGACTACCAAAGATGGAGCAGCTACCAGCATGTTGCCTTGCAATCTTTGGATTTCTGTCCAGAATTTTTATAAAGTTCTTATTTTGTAAGTGAACGTTTTCTGTGATATTATTGAAATTTTTACGTTTTGTATTCCAGCTCTACCTCAAATTACCTTGTTGACCCTGGACTGTTTGATTGTGTGTGTATGGGTTTTATAGTGATTTTTAAACTGTGTTGGTATGTTTACATTTTTCCTATCCTTTCAAATATGTGTTCAGGCAATTTAAGTGTTATTGACTTATCCAGAAAGTGAAGGGGAAACTATAAGATGGAACGAGAATAAGAAAAGAAGAGAGGTGTGAGTAGACATCAAGTAGACTATACAACGGTTCAATGAAAAAGATGATGAGAAAGTTTGAATGGGGAAAAAAAATCACTCAAAAGGACAAAGAGACTCAAAAGTGTTAAACGAAGCCATTTTCAACAAAAGAAAACACTTCCATTTGCAGTCAACATTTAACATGTCTCATTTAATTCAACTGTTACTTTTTTGACATTTTTTCCACAACAGCTTTATCGACCACCATCTCACTCCTCACTGTAAACATGCCTCTTCATGACCCCGCACCCCCTCCGGAATAACACAGCTCCTTCTGGCTATAACAAGTGGGCTCCAAAGATCACTCATATTACTGGTGTTCTAGACATCTCAAGTGAATCATCTGCTCCCCAAGATACCCTGGGACACGTTCTTCCACTATAGGAAGTTATTAGGACTGTGTATAGCAGCAGCATCATTTTTCCACCTCAGTGAATATCTATAAAAAAAAAAGTGTGAATTAAGAATGTGGATAACCTGGTTTGTGCAATGCTTAGAAAAGATGAATGCAGAAGATCCCAAGCTTTAATGGTCCTTGGTTGAGTAATGTTTCCATGCCTCCTGGTTGCTGTGTATGTTTTTTTTATCTCTCCCTTTCCATGGATGACTTTGTTGTATAACTTAACTGTAGTTATAAAATGTTTGGACAAGAGAATTAGAATTGAATAGAATTCCAATTTATTTTGTCACAAACAGGATTATACACAGTAAAACATATATTGAAATGTTTTTCTTCTTGGGGGTCAGAGCACAGGGTCGGCTATTAAACCCAGGTCTTTCTGGTCTCCCGATCAACAACTCAGCACCTTAACCATTTGAATCACCACTGCACAGTGACAGTAAAAAGAACAGTACTTTAGTAACTTATAACTAATTTACATCCTGATTAGGATTTTCCACATTATAAATAAACTCAAAGATTCCTATAAATTTAAATTTGCAATTTTAATATATTCACATCTCACTGCAACATCATATTCATGAGTTAAGAAACTGGTTCCTTTGGTGTATAAAGTAAATTTAGTTTGAAGCAAAATCAACATATATTGATTCATCCATTCATCTATTTATCAGGGTTCTGGGGAGTAACATCACAGGGCCACATACAAACAAACAACCTCACACCAATCAATCTAATATAAATGTTTTTGGACTGTGGGAGGAAGCTGGAGTACCCAGAGTACCTGGAGTTACTCTGGGTACTCCAGTTTCATCTATTTATTATGTGAGGCGATATGAAGCCACCATCAAGTCACCTTGGTACCACCTTTTCTTAATTAACTAAAACAAATGTAGTATGGTTTTTAGTGTCAACCCATTACAGCCATCAAAAAGAAATCATTCTGTTAGCCTGAAAAAACTGTATGCGTTGTTTCGATCTGATGTACCTGGGTTCAGGTGCTTTCCAGTCCCAGCCCCCCTTCTCAATAATACTTCTCCAGTGATAAAATGTGAAACCAGTCTCAGTCAGGAGGTCAGTTCTCGTCTAACCAAGCAAACCAGCTAATTTCCCGTGGTCTTGTCCGGATGGCCATCTTGAAGACAAGGTCTTTACTAGGAAATGGCCTTATTGTCTTTGTGCTGATGCAACAACTGGGCTGGGTAGAGACTGGATATGGTGAGCAGGGTAAGCTTGGAATAATATGGTGCTCAGAGTACAAAAGAAAGTGACTAAAAGAGTCTTTAAAAATACAATATCTTTTCACAGGAGCTATAATTCTTTTTTACATTATAGTTGTTTCAGGCCTTCATATCAGATTAGAATTTTCTCTATCAGAATAGAGTTTTCTAAAAGAAGCCTGGCTTTGTATCATTTTTAGGTCATCTTAGGACTAACTAACAAGAGCAGGATCTAAAGAAGACGCGTATATCTATTGAGTTCTAGGTATTAATAATATTAATAATTAATTCATTTATTTATTTCTTACCCGCTTATTATTATCATTCAGGGTCATGGGGGTCTGTTGGTGCCTATCCCAGCGCACACAGGGCAAGAGACTCACACACACGTTCACTCCTATGGGCAGTTTACAATCACCAATCAATGTACATGTTTTTGGACTATGGGGGGAAACCAGAGTACCCACAGGAGAATATGCAAACTACCCAAGTGCGGGGGAAAACATGCAAACTCCAAACAGAAAGATCCCCGGCCCGGAAATCGAACCTTCTTGCTGTGAGGCGATCATGCTAACCACTACACCACAGCACCACCTAGTTCTGCGTATGGCAAGCATTATTATTTTAGATTTTATTCATATATTATTTACTCGCTATTCTATACTCGCTATTTCCTTTCAATGTCTCCTTCAACAAGTGGAGCAAATAAAAAATAAGAATGATTGCTTCTCTATACCCAGAGCTCAATAGATCTATACTGTTTCTTTAGATCCTGTTCTTGTCAGGAGGTGGCACGTGTCTTTCCTTTGAAGAGGAACAGCATTGCCATGTCAGTATCTGTATCAAGTTAATCGCTAATCACTGATTAGAGTTCAGAGCTTTTGGCTTGCTCCAGGATAATCCCATCGATCCACAAGAGAGCAAGAACATTTTCTGATTAAATTTTTAGACTTATTCACTTTTGGGAAGTCAGGCTATGTCTGTAAGTCTGATGAGGAGGAATAAAGTTGTCATTATCTTTGAAAACCAGACAGAAGTATAGCTAACCCGGAAGATCCTTGTCAAGATAAGTGTGTTTCCCGTCACATACTTTTATCTAGTTAAGTTACATTATGTGCTATTTTTTACTTAAAGCCCCTCATTTAGCCTCTTTTACATTTTATCTGATTGATAAAACTGGGGGCATCGTGGTGGCGTAGTGGATCACATGGTCACAACAAAAAGGTCACGGGTTCAATTCCTGGGCCAGGGATCTTTTTGTGTGTCGTTTGCATGTTCTCCCTTTAACCCCATTTTAATCAGTTGTACAAAATCAATAAATGTATATGATAAGGGCATCAACCAAATAATGTAAATTTAAATGTAAGCTCATGAACTTACACTAGACAAAACTCTATTGCTTTAGTAAATCATTTTTAGAAACAAATTTCATTTTACTCTCCAAAGTAGTTGCCACTTGTTATATTGGTTTTTTGTTTCTAGGAAAGCTGAGGAAATGAAGATGATAACATGAAACGGGGTAAAGAATGAATTTAGCTTCTGTGACTTCCCCTGAATGGAGACAAATGAAAGGAGGGAAAGTTTAAGGAAAAGGAAAAGTTTGCGTGTTTGAACTTCCCATGAAAGATTTAATTACAATTTCAAAGCTTTGTTAAAAGCACACAGGTTAACACAGCTAATAATGTCTTAAAAGTTATAATGTCTTCATATATTAAAATAATTAACAACATGCCTTTGTGTTAGTGAAGCTAGCCGGTTCCATTTTGCAGTGATGCTTTAAATGGGGCAGCGATGCCACAAATGGTTAAGTTGCCGAGTTGTTGAACGGGAGAACAAGAAGAACAGGGTTCATGCCCCACCACCGCCAAGGAAGACCTGGGCTCAAGTCTGCCACTGTTGTGTACTTGAGCAAGACCTTTAACCCTTCCTGCTCCAGACGCGTTGTACAATAGCTGACCCTAAGATGGGATATGTAACAAAGATAAAGTTGCTTTTCTTTTCTTATTTACAGGTAACGTTCGGAAAACAAAACTTAAACACAAATACACAAACAAGGAACTGGAAATCTCAAACAAAAACACAAGAAACAAGCAAGGTGATATCTATCACAAAACCTATGGTGTACAAGCATATACAATAATTTGCCACATGTTGTTTGCGGGCACTTCTTTAAATAATGCGTCATTTCCCAGAAGTCCATGCTTCAGGTAACGACGCATCACAATGTGGGAGGGGTATAAACACGCATAAGCATTTTGTTGCTAATTCCCCAATACAGATCCTATGTCTTTCTTGGTTGCAGTTGAATGCTACTTAGCACCAAGGCAAATCATTTATGCTGAAAAAATACCCCAAACTTTTTTTTTCTATTGTTAAAGGAAATCGAATGTCTGCTTTAAATAAGATCCAATAAAAACACATTTCTCTTATTACTAGCATGTTTCATATTGGTTTTAAAAGTGGGCCAGTGAAATCCTCTTAGTATTAAAATTATTGTAATAAAATTGGATAAAGGTCGACTGCACTTTCAATAATTAAATGACAGATTTTGAAAACTATTCCTGCCTGACATTAAATCCCAAATCCATGTCTGTTGCTCATAAAGTTATATAATCCGGTGTAGGTCTGCTGATTTCAACTTCAAGTTCAAAAAGCTTTATTGTAATTTCCACCATCTATCTAGCAGATGCAGTGCAATAAAATTAAACCATGTTTCTTTGAGACACAAAACAACACAAAATTACCCAAGACAACAAGAGCAGCAACATGATTGTAGAATACTGTAAAATATCCTCTAAAATTTATACACCAAATTATCATGTTTAAAATGTTATAATAATATAGATATTTTACTACCATTTTCCAGCCAAATTTTTTTTTAAATGCAATCACTGTACTTTTTCCATCAGCGGCACAGTGGCGTAATGGATATCACGGTTGCCGGGTTCAATTCCCGGGTCGGGGATCTTTCTGTGCGGAGTTTGCATGTTCTCCCCATGCTTACTGTCCAAAAACATGTACATTAGGTGGAATCCAAGCCATTAGGGTTGCATAAGTCGCTGGTCCAAGCCCGGATAAATGGGGGGGGGTGCGTCAGGAATGGCATCCAGCGTAAAACTCTGCCAAGTCGAATGTTTGGATCATGGTGATCCGCTGTGGCAACTCCTAACGGTAGTTAACTTCTAACTTTTAGTGTACTTTTCCCATCAAAATTCCAAAGTTCAGATCTGGATATACTATGAGATTGACTGTGAGGTCGAATACGGTGGCACAGTGGTGTATTGGTTCGCATGGTCGCTTTATAGCAAAAAATGTCTGGGTTTGCATGTTCTCTCCACACATGCATGATTTCTTTCTGGTTACTCTGGTTTTTTTTAACAGTCAAAAAGATGTATATTACGTTAGGTTGATTGGTGATGCTGAATTGACTGTTTACTGATTGAGTGTGTGGATGTTTGTCTATGTGTGGCATTGTTTTCAGGTGTACCCCTGCCTTTCCCCTGATATGTGCTGGGATTGGCTTCAGCAGATCCTGTGACCCTTTTAGAGGGTTAGAAGATGAATGAATGAATGAATGAATGAATGAATGAATGAATTTTATTCGTCATATACATTATTAAACACCATACATGATCTAGTGAATTTTTTTTTTTCACATAACCAACCATGGAAGTCAGAGCGCAAGGTTAGCTTTGATATAGTGCCCCAGGAGTGGTTAATGGTCCTGCTCAAGGAACCAACAGTGGTGGACTTGACATTAGTGGGTCTTGAACCAGGTCTTCCTGGTCTTTCCTAGTGGTGGTAGGGCTTGAACTCTTTCTGATCAACAACTCGCTTTAACTAATAGAGCCACCACTGCTCACTGCTTTCCACCACTGATATATAGTAGGGTCCACATATCTGAGACCAAAATAATAGCCTTTGTAAGAAATAAGAAAGTATATATTGCCAAGATTTTGGTCACCTGACTATTAGATCCATTTGTGGTTCCTCTTCAAGCTGTTGTTTCAAATCTGTAAGCCCACAGTTGTCTAGGATATTTTTGTAGGTTGTAGCATTACATTATTCCTTCACTGTACCGAAGAGACTTCAACACTGTTTCAGCATGACAATGACACTGAGCACAAAGCCCATGAGCTCTGTTATCACTTGCCGGGTTATTATTAGGGTGAAAAAAACACGAGTGTTCCACACAAAGTCCTGATCTTACCACCACTGAACCGCTTTGTGATGAACTGGAATGGTGACTGACCCTCCCCAGACCTCCTTACCTGACATTAGTGTCTGATCTCACTAATAC
>JAOTRA010000002.1:12736951-12752832 GCA_026260255.1 Pseudolaguvia tuberculata | reverse complement strand
GATTGGCTTGAAACGAGAGACAGGTGAGCAGGATCAGTATTCTGGAGAGTGAGGCGGTGACTGAGGAGGCATGACACTATCATAAATTATTTCAATGCCTGTAGTTTGTTTGTTAGTCACATACTGATGACATCATATAGTAATGATTGGTTGATTAAATTGTTGATTTAGGATTAACAGAACACAGGACTAAATCGTACCCACCATTAACCTGTGTAAAGGTGTCTGCCAAATGCTATTAAATTAAATTAAATATTGGTTTACAGAGAAATTACTTTTATAATTTTGTTTTTATACATAATTTTCTTTAGAAACATTTTATAATAAAATGTTATACCTATATAAAAAATAAGGAGTTAATGTGTTGGACTTGCTAATTGGAAGATCAGGCTTTGATTCCCATCATCACCATGTTGCAACTGCTGGTAAATAAGGACCTTAACCCCAATTGGTTAGTTGTACAAAATAGTCAAATTCTGCAAATGTAAATTAAGAGATTAAGATAGAGGTATTAAATATGTTTTAAGTCTAAATTTTTCCTTTTCTGACAGGTTCTGTTCTGGCACTGGAAAGTCAATCCAAAGGGCAACAGGGATCAGTGATTGTACGGAGTCCATTGTTTCTTTACCCTCTGCGGAATGCTCCATGCATGGTAAGAGAGCAGAAGTTCTGCATTCCGCCCATGAAGCCGTATGAGTGTGTGGTTCCTCTGCGTGGCCGGCTTTATTTGGATCTCTGAGGAAATTATGTTAAAAGCATTTTTCATCAGGCCCTCTTTTATATTTCCAGCAAATGTATTCCACTCCCATTTGACTACACAGGCAACAGAAGATGCGGCCATTAACGAGGCAGTGCATACTGATAAGAGGCTCAAATACATACCGGGAAGGTTTGATCAGCTTCCTTCTTGATAAAATGTCAAGGCTAAAGTGAGACTAACTGATTAATTGTATCTCCTTATATTATATGGTGCGATGATTGCTTAGCATTCGGTTTAATTATAATTATTAAATGCATTTTTCATTAGATATAGTGGATAGCAAAGTGTTTAGCATATTCTATACACCACATTCTAAAGTTATCTCCATGTTTTTGTATTCATGAGAAGGACAAAAAAAAATCTAAAATGATTATAATAAACATGGACTTTTACACTGGAAGCGATTATACATTATATTGCCAAATATTTTTGGTCCCATTTTGCTTTTAGATTGAGGTCCACTATTCTATTAAGCTCTAATTGAGTTCTAAGCTCATCCCAAAGGTGTTCAATAGTGTTACTATGCTATCCAATCATAACACACCATGTCCTAATGGAGCTTTGTAAGGTTTTGTGCTCAGGGTCATTGTCGTGCTGGAACAGTGTTGGAGTCTCTTAGTTTCAATGAAGCAATTATGGAATACTGCCACATACAAAAACATTTTTGACAGCCGTGTGCCGGCATGGCGGTGTAATAGTTATCATGGTTGCTTCACAGCATGAAAGTCCTGGGTTAAATTTCTGGGCAGGGGGTATTTCTGTTTATAGTTTACATAATTTCTTTCCGGTAAATTTGGTTGATAAGAGTGAGTGCTTGTGGTTGTTCATCTATGTCTGGTGCAGTCCTGTCTTTCTCCCCAAACAAACAAACAAACAAACAAACAATTAAACAGAAGCCAATCCATAGACTCGTCCTTCTTCCGAGAATTCCCAGTGTTCATACATGTTCTTAAAAATAAGTATGGCTCTTTCAGTACAAAAGAATTAATGAGGCAGATCAGAAGAAAAACCGAGAGAGAGTAGACAGGCAACCGGAAGAGAGAGAGCAATAAAATGAAAGTCTAAAATAGAACAAAGACAGAAAGAAGCAGAACATGCAAAGGTGAAGAAGTTAAAAAAAGGGAAAGGTAAAGCAGTAAATGGAATCTGGTATAAATAGACACAGGAAGAGGTAAAGAACTCATCTGGATGAAGATTTTGATTGACAGTTTCAGAAAGATAGGAAGAAAGGACTCTTTGTTGTACCTAAGGAACTAAGAGCACTGGGCTAGCACGGGAGAGCACGACAGCAGCTTGGCTCCAGTCCCAGAGATGAGTAAAGACTCGAGATGAGAGGTTCTTTCTCGTTGACCTTGTCTCATACTTCCTGTCTGAGCTCCAGTGCTGGAAAAACTTCACTTGCTCTAACAGATGGCTGTGTCTTCCTCCACCGTGTGTCACATCAAATGGTGTAGGAAGAGCAGGAACAGAAAACGTAGACTTGAATCACACAACATAACTTTGCTTGGTGAAATTACCTGGTGGTTAATAATTTTACTGAGGAAAAGTTTTATACCTTTACATACAAACAAATAGAATCATTAAATTTGAGTGAAAGCAATGGACAGGTAACAATAAAGACAATCAGATAAACACCATTAATTATTATCATTAGTTGCAGTAGTGTATTTTCTTATTCAGAGGACCTTTCATTTATCTTGTTTAATACAGCTAAGCATCTATGCATTCATTTTTCTTCTTACCTGCTTTATTCCCATTGACAAACAACAACTCACACACACATTCCCTCCTATGGACAATTTACAATCACCAATCGACCTAATCTGCATGTTTTTGGACTGTGGGAGGAAACCAAAGAACCTATAGGAAACCCAGGCAAGCACGGAGAGAACATGCAAACTCCACACAGAAAGATCCCTTCTTGGGATCTACCATTTCCACGGGGGAAAAACAAAAATGTCTTCTTGAGCACGCCTTAGTCATTCAAAATCATCTAAACCACTAGGTACAACCTTCTACCACTCAGCTGTATAAATGAGAGAGATATGAAGTCTTTCTGAATATATCTGCCAAATTGCAGAAATATCAATGAAATGTAGATAAAGGAGTGTAAATGATCAATGCTCATAAATAATTCTACTTCTATTGCAAGACCAACAGAATCATTTAGTAATTCATTCATTCATTTATTCAATCATGAGATGGGGTATGATTTTTCTATCCTCTTTTGGACAATTTATTATTTATTATTAAGCAACATTAGATATATTTAGTTGTCTATTTTAATTTCTTATTTTATCATACAATTTGATACACTTTAGGAAAGCAAACTTTTTTTATAATTAAACATTAGTTTATTACTTTAGATTTTTTTAAATCCAAATCCTTATGTACAGTCAATCAATTATATGTAATTACACAGGAAAGCTATACAATCTCTTTTCTTAGTTCATCATTATGAACCTAGGCTGAATCATCAGCCTAATTATAAATGTCTATTTTAGTAAAAAGTTAAATAATATTAATTTCACTTAATCATTTCTTTAATTTGCTTATTCTTTCATTCATTTTTTTTGTTTGGTTAGGTTTGTGGTTGATCATCTCACAAAAGGCTTGGGTGGTTAATCACAATGTTTTGTCCATTTTTGTTTTTTAACAAAAAGTGATTTATGTTTTATTGATTTATTTATAAAATTGATTGAAATACCGTGCAGTTCAAATACAGCCTGTGATGTGATCTATAGGTGCAGTTCCAAGTATGTGGAAGCCTGAATGGTCTTCTCACACTCTGGATCATTGAGAACAGCACAGGAGCAGAAGGTCAAAGAAGTCTATGGAATTCCAGCATCGAGAACAGAGTGGATAAGGGATGGCAACGCGTCACTTTACCACTGTTTGGATTAGTCGACTCGTAAGTACCTACAGTGTAAATCTCAAAACATGGGCCTCAGAGTTCACTTATACATTTGTGATAGCTGATTATAGGCCCATGATGGTTTCATTTATGGATTAATATTTAATAAATAATTTATTCTACATTTTTATGTTAACTATAAGTGCAAGTGGGACTAGTTTTAAGTAGCGTGAAGCAGCTGAACTGATAAATGACAAAAGCACGCATCATTCCAACATGACATTTCTACTACAGGTTGTTCTCTGGTGTTTTCTATTGTTCATAGCGGTGTGCTGGTAGGATATGTATTTATCAAAAAGAAAAAAAATTTGTTTAGGCCAAGTTCAAGTTTAAATCTATCCTAGTGGTTAAGACCTGGGTTCGTATCCCACCTCCAACAAGCTACCGCTGGGACCCTTGAGCAAGGCCCTTAACCCACAATTGTTCAGTTGTAAAAAAGAGACCAAATGTAAGTTGCTCTGGATAAGAACACTTGCCAAATGCCAAACTGTAACTGTAGAGAAATTTAAAGCCATAACTAAATACTAAAAGCTCACTCTGTATTTTTCTCTCTCTCTCTTTCTTTTCCTCTTACTTTTACAGTTTGCTGCATAACCAGCTTTTCAGGTAGCAAAACTGTATAATTTGCATTCAGTTTCATGCTAAGCTCTACTTTTACCCTAAAATCTTAATGAATCCCGCTGAGATCAGGCCTGCTCCCTGGTTAGCGTATCATTTGCTACTTTACAAAGGAGGGAGAGGGAAGAAAGAAATCAATGTACAAAGCTTTCACATTCAGCTACACTTTCCCTCCAATTAGCAATTGCAGTTGACTTGCGAGACAGTAGAGCAGAGAGAAAAACAGTGGGTCGATTCATCTCTGTGTGCTTGATTGGCCTTCTTCAAACGTTCACTAGCTTTGCTAATGGTTGTCCTCAGAGAATGATTAAGATTTCAGATTTAGGCCTTTTTGTTTAACTCATATTTCGATTGCGTTTTCCTAATTTTCACTTTTGCAATTGCTTCTTCTTGTCTTTTTTTAAATTATTCTACATGAAGACCACACAGGGTGATGATGCCCTTTAACATATGACTTGAGAACCCCCCAACCCCCTTACTACCAATGAGTCTCCCTCCAGCCAGAGCAACAGGAATGTTCAAGGCTGTACAAAATTTCTGATTTATAACCACGGGTGCTGCTGACATAATCCTATTCCATAAGCATCTAAAACTCTTATGATTAATCTTTTTTTGAAGAAGTGCTGGGAGAAAATCTATCTGATTTTCACTTGCTGCCTCTCAAGTGATCTTAAATCTAGCACACAATCAAATAATAACAGTCCAGCTGTGAACATAGTGCTACTCTATTGGCTCAATATATTTAAGATAGTTCCTGAAACCAAAGACTGGAAGTAGTCTGATATTAGCTGTTAGCTAAATGGAATAACTTGCTTTTTTTCTCCTTTTTAGGTTCTACCTCCAGTTCACAATTGAGAATCAAGCCTCTGATGTGGCGTATGCTGTTGATAACTTCACTCTTACCATGAACTGTTTTCTTGAAAGTGAGTCAATTCCCTTTTTGCAAGTTTTACAAATGTAACTTTTATATTTTTGGGATTATTTTATTGAGGTCTTATTGTTATTGTGTCTTATTGAAATCTCACTTCTATCATTATTTCATCTTAATACAAGGTAATTTTTTTTACTTAGTAATTTATTGATTGAAAAGAAATTTTTAGTTTAGAGTTTAGTGTAATTATTTACATTGGATTTCATTTAAAATTCTTAATATACATTTTCCCGGGTTCGATTCTCTGGCCGGGAATTTTTCTGTGCGTAGTTTGCATGTTTACCCCGAGCTTGCGTGGGTTTCCTCCGATTGCTCCGGTTTCTTCCTACAGTCCAAAAACATGCAGATTAGGTGATTGGTGATTCTAAATTGTCTATAGGAGGGACTGTTCGTGTGAATGGTTTTGTCTATGTGTGGCCCTGAGATGGACTGGTGACCTGTCCATGGTGTACCCCTGCCTCTCACCCTATGTGCGCTGGGATAGGCACCAGTTGACCCCCGTGACAAGGAGATGAATGAATGAATAAATGAATGAATGAATATACATACATTTTGAAACATTTTTTTGTTGTTTGTGTTTTTTGATTTCTTTAGCTTACTTTAAGTTTTTATTCTCTTCTGCATACGTACATTCATTTTCTTTGCCAAAAAAAAGTTAATTTCAGTAAGTAGATTGTTATCATGTGCCGTTCGCCACCTCACACAATGTTTATATAGTGTTTGTCCTGTTAAATCAAATCTAGACTGCAGATCTAGATCACTCTCCAGCAGACTGGACCAATTGCTACACACACATGCAAATGCCTGAGCAACAATTTCCTATAATTACAGTCCTGTCGTAATTATAACACTGGCAAATGTAAAAATGTCTAGTGACATTGCAAGGAGCGTTAAACATTTAATCACTCACTTCCTATATCATACCTCAATGGAAAACCGGATTAATCATGTGACATTCGTTAAACAAGTAGCTTAATACGGTCTGCCTTGTGTACCTGATAACAGAAAAGATAATATTGCCTTGCCATTTAACTTCCTAATTTTCTGGGTTATGCATTAATAATAGATATATCTACCTGTTGCTTGTTTCATATGCATTGTTCACTTTACAATCTAACTTTGTAATAATGCAAATTATAAAAGGCCAATGAAATTAGTCGACCTGCTCGGCGCAGGCGCTGACAACGAATTCTAAGTGTCGAGTTCCCGTTTGCAGCTGTGAACAGAATAATAATCAAGCTCAGCACAATTTTTTGGACTCATTCAGAGGAGCCTTTGTCTGAATAGTGTGCAGCTGAGAGATGAAACAAACGTGCTGCTCATTAACACCAAAGTGTTGCATTATTAAACTAAGCCCATTTACATGAGCAAGATTTGCACCAGATCAGATTTTCAGCTTGGCACTAAATAAGTAATAGAAAAAGAGGAATAATAAAGTTGTTATTCGATAATAAACTTATTATGTATTATTACATTACACAGTCTCTTTATTGTCTTTTTTCTTTTATTATGTGTTGTGTGTTATGTTAGATGTATGGTTATATTTTCCAAATATAGGCAAAAAAACTGAATTTCTAAACTACCACTTTAGTTTGATGAATTCAGCATCTCATTAGAATTAATATCAATGTTGAAAAAAAAATTCCACAAGAGGCGCCATTGCAATTATAATTCCTCATCAATGATAGACGGGAACAGAGTGTCGGGGGAAATAGATGACACTCGTTGTGAAATATCGTCCATGCAATTTGGATTTGATAGTATTTGCCAACTTTCATTGATTTGCCATGACACCACTGGGAAGCCGTTCATATCCTTGGCCCACAGATGGCTCCTTTTAATTCCAACTGCAGTATGCATGTGTTATGGTGTAAATGAAATTGTCTGATGTGCCTTATCATTGAAGTCGAACAAGTCACTTTATAAACATGTTGTTCTGCCATGTTCTGCCACATGCCTGTTGTATGGCGCTACGTATCTGCGTATGTGTCCTTTACAATCATCTCTCTCTCATCCACATTGTTTTCCGGCTCAAACAGATGGCTTAGGATTCTCCGTGTGGGTGTTGGCTTTTTTTCCTCACAATTTCACATAACAGCAGGCTTTCTTTTATACCTTTTTTATTTGTTTTGCACCCATACTATGCTTTAGACAGAAAGCCGTATCAATAATAAATGGAGGATGAAGAGTACAAGTGCCAAATGGCAGAAAAACTAACAAAAAAGAACCAAGCAGAAAAAAGCTAAGATCCCTCTTTTTTAATCTTTGAAACCTGGAACACTTATACAGCAAGACAAAGAAACAGAGAAGCAGCTCATTAACGAATGACCAGAGGCAGAGCTCGATCTCAGGCCAGGTTTAGTCCTTGAGTCTCTAAACAAAAGTTCAAAAACCCAAAAGTTCGCTCATTATGTTTGCAGAAAGGAATGCAGGTATCCAGCAACCGTGAATCAAGTTGATTTTCTGACCTAATGATTCATTATGGGATTTATCATTGTTTATTTATGCTATTGGGGTTGCCAGATTTCTTCTTCAGTTTAATGTATAATGCAGTACCATGTAACTTACTAATAATACATAAATGAATGTTATTCACGAATAGTGTTCTATATTTATGTATTTTTTTCAAGTGGATTTCTAATGAATTATCTGGGCTAAAGAATATGTTAAGCTCGGATTTGAACCGCTTCTCTGTACTTACATGTGTAACTCATGTGTAACTCTCACATATTACTTACTTATTAATTTCAACCAAAATGTTTTGGCACAAATCAGTTTACAAATCGAATGACAAATTGAATGACATTATTCCTTCACTGCAACTAAGAGACTCCAAACACTGTTTTAGCATGACAATGACCCTGAGCACAAAGTCCCTGACATTTAGTATCACATGCTGGGGCATTACTACAGTCACAGAGTCCTGAGCTTACCACAATTGAAAACCTTTGGGATGAACTGGATAAGCTACGGTACCTCAGACCTTCTTACCTGACATTAGTGTCTGGTCTGACTAATACTGTTGGAGCAGAAGGAAAAGGTATCTCTTTCACTCTTCACATTTAATCTTCACATTGGAGTGGAAATTTTAATAAAAGATTTGTAGCTTTAGCAAATAGCAAACATGGAATAAATCTCGAATAAGATGTTCAAAATCACATTTGTTTGTGATGCTCATGTTACCCCAAACCTTTGGAAATAGGTTAGGAATTAGGTCATTAAATCCAAAGTGCTCAGTTAAAAAGAGATAAATGTAAGTTGCAATAAAAGTATAAACTTTGCAGCCTGAACTATGGACAGCATGCTTTCTCTTCCACTCCTTTTCCTTACAGAGAATTATCTGCCTCCACCTAGACCTTACCTCTAGACCCAATTCAAACCCACTGACAAATGATCAAGTCCTCATTTATCACCACGTAACTCCTATAGGACCTTTTTTTTTGCCAACTCCTCTTAATATTTGCATTATCCCTCCTCTGGATGTGTCTGAGTCAACTCCATCTATCATGTTCCTATAATTTACCTGTTCTCCCAACGAGAACCTCAACAAATTCAGCTCTACTATATCGTTGTTAGTGCCACCGTCTATAAACTGTAGAATATAAATGTTATTATGTAATGTTAAATCTGCTAACATTAGTACCCTGACCATTGACTAATCAGAATGTATGTATTTATAGTAGTTAATTGAGTATAAATGTACTACCACCCATTCAATATTTGCTTGATCACTAAATAAATGTGGTAATTATTACACATTTACATACATTTTTTTCACTTCTTGCTTCATTCATCCATCTGTCTATCGCATCCACCCATTCATCCTATTCCATCCCATTGTTCCATCCAACGTCTGCAGCCTTTATCGTAAACTTAGATAAACTTTTTAAAATGTATTATTAGTATTGTTATTGTTATAATAGTAACAATAATAATAATAACCGTTATTTATTATTATTATTATTATTATTATTATTATTATTATTATTATTATTATTATTATTATTGTTTTATAATGATGTTTCAAAACTGTTTCTAAAAGATTTTTTTGAAATTCCTGTCCCTGCTATAGCAAGTATAAATAACCAGTCCATCTGCCATATTTCTAAGATTCTTTGTTACAGAGAAACTATGCTGAGATACAAAACATTGGCTGCTCACACTGCACGGTTTTTAAAGTGTTTGACTATCAACAACAACATTCTTTGCACAATTGAAAAATTCACACTGTGTAATTTAACAATAGAAAGAACAACGGATAAAACAATCTGTTCTGAAAACTATGATTACCAATCAAATTAAGGAAGTCGTAGCCTAGTGCTTAAGGTGTTGGACTAATACCAGAATGTCCAGGGTTTGAATCCTACCTCCACCAAGCAACCACTGTGGGCCCTTGACCCACATTTGCTCAGTTGTAAAAAAAAAAAAAAAAGAGACCAAACGTAAGTCGCTTTGTAAAAGAGCATCTGTCAAATGTTTAACTGTAAATGTAAAAGCATGCAAGAAGTGAAACTAATAAGTAACAGAATGTAAATATTGTTAAAATGGTAGCCCCCAAGAAATAAATTATTTATGCACTGATTCACTGCAAAAGGGTGTAATGGTGGATTATCTACGGTGGTTCAGACAGTAGGGTTGCCGAAGGACTAAAGAAATATTAACAGCACAATGGTATCAATCTGCACATTCCTTGTCTAACCAGCGACTACCATTTATACCAACGATGGAAATAAGCACAGTTTTAATAGCTAAATATGTGGAAGAGTCCTATATTGTATTGCTATATGGAACACATCAAGGTTAACACAAAACTTATCATAACATTTATCAATGAAGTGGTTTAATGACAATATCTTGTTACGGTTAGATTAGACTCTTTTACAAAATAGATGAAAAATTGTAAAACCACCAGTTAATTGTACCCAGCATGTATGTAAAATGTTACCTAAGATAGAAAGAGAATAAGGTATCGAGTGAAAGAGAGAGAGACAGAGAGAGAGACAGAGAGAGTAAGCAGAACCTCAAGAAGAGCAAAGATAGAGAGAACAAGGAAGAAGAGCAAAGGTAGTGAGAACAAGGAAGAAGAGCAAAGATAGAGAGAACAAGAGAGAATAGCAAAGATAGTGAGAACAAGGAAGAAGAGCAAAGATAGAGAGAACAAGGAAGAAGAGCAAAGATAGAGAGAACAAGGAAGAAGAGCAAAGATAGAGAGAACAACGAAGAAGAGCAAAGATAGAGAGAACAAGGAAGAAGAGCAAAGATAGAGAGAACAAGGAAGAAGAGCAAAGATAGAGAGAACAACGAAGAAGAGCAAAGATAGAGAGAACAAGGAAGAAGAGCAAAGATAGAGAGAACAAGGAAGAAGAGCAAAGATAGAAATAACAAGGAAGAAGAGCAAAGATGGAGCAGGAAAGGACAGAAAAAGAAAAAGACTTTAGTTACGATCTTCTTTTATTCCTTAACCATGTGACTAAAATTGAAATAAGAGACGTTCAAACGGACTAATCAACAAATTACAGCTTTACACACTATGGAACATGAGTGACCTTACAATAAACCTCCAGACCTCCAATAAACACCTCTGTTGTCCTACAGGCCTTGATGCTATCAGTACCTTTTGGCTTTTGGAATGGCAAATAATCCTGCTATTACTCATTGTCTGTTTGGGACAGGAAAAACAAACAAAAAAAAGATTTAAGAAAGAACCAATGTGTGAAGACGTGGGTGTCGTGCGCGTGTAAGTATCAGCCGGATCCATATTGCAGTAGTCAGAGTCTTTATTAGGTCAGGGTAGCAAGGGAAGAAGTAGAGCAAACGTAATCCAAAGGGCAATCCAAAAATCATAAACCAGTTCAAAATCCAAAAAGTCATTCATCAGAAAGTCAATCCAAAATCACATAGAGTACACACGCTTGGTATAGGCCTAGGGCACTTCAGTAAAACTCCTCCTTATATAGGGAGCCAACGCCCAATTACTGCAAACAGGAAACACTAGATCAGTAATCGGGCGAGGATGCCCTCTCCCGGCGGACCTCCGGTGTTGCGTTCTCACACAATGTTATATTTGGAGATATTATGGTATGTAAGTTCCTGCTTCCCTGCATCTTAGTCTCTAGCTCTCATTGGCTGTAGGTCATTGCAGATGTATTTATCAGTTAGAACCCATTTAAACATCAGAATTAAATGCCAAATATTTCATAGACAGATTCTCTTAGTTGAGGTGTTTGATTATTTACACTGTGTGAGTGTTCCTCCTTTGAACATACCGTCCTGCCACCGATTTCAGGTTGATCATTTCTCAAAACCTATAGTTGAGATAGTGAAAATCAGCGATACAATCCTGCAGTGTGAACTCAGCATTACAGTTGGACAGATTTTCAGGTTCGTTCTGGTAGGGAGAAATGAGACAATATTATATTTATCCTCAGGAGCTGCTACTACATTATACTTTTTTTTTTAACGTCGAACATGAACAATTGCAAATACAGGAATTATATCTACATGTTAATATTTAAGCTGTAACAGAAATTGTTGTGCTGTCCACGGCATGTCTTTTTCGAGTTCATGGTTTTGAATATTTTCTTTTTTAGTAACATATTGTAAAGTTTCTGGCAGCACAGTGGCATATGATTAGCACGGTTATCTCACAACAAGAAGGTCCTAAGTTCCATTCTTGAACAAAGAGTCTTTCTGTATGGAGTTTGTTCTCCCCGCACTTGCGTGGGTTTTCACCAGGTACTCCTACATACATGAATTGTTTGCACATTTCAATGTATATATGACAGGTAATGCTGCCATACAAGTGGGTATGGATGGGATGCAGAAAGATAGAGGAGCAAAGTGCTTATTCAACCATTTTTTTTTCTATAATTATGGTTTCTGTTATTGAACTTATGACAGAGGGACTATGTGCCGTTTTGAAAATTCTGCTAAGGGATCTCATGCTTTGCTGAATAGGCACTAGGTGTCACTCCATTAATGACTCCAGGTTGTATGAGACCTGATTGGCTGCATAATTGTCTGCAGTGCGCTTGTGTGAGTGTGATAGATTGACACTATGCCGCATGACCTTGTGGCCTGAGCCTCCTGGGATAGACTCCAGGGCCAGTCAGTTTAAGACAGACGATTAAAATAGAAAAGATGCCTGACACCATTCATAACATCTGACTATTCTAAAAATGTATTATCGTATTAAGACCTGACATTTCTACATTCTAAATAAATAGTGAGGTTTTGATTTTCTAAGGAGAAACCTTCCTGGTCTGTTTGAATTATAAATAACATCAGAATTTTTTTTTTTACCATGGTTTGAAGTGATCACATGCTTCACCACTGATGTCCCAAAAGGGAAGACTGATAATAGCTGTGGTGGCAGTGTGCAGCATGAAAAGCTGTATGTAGTAGGAACCACAGGCAGATGATGAAGATGATAAATGATATCAGCTCACGCAAAAACGATGTGGGAGTTGCTTTTATCTCAGGATTTTTTTTGTTATCCAGTTTTAACACAGTTTGGTAAAAGGGTTTGTTTTTTTTCCTCTGAGAAAAACCCCAGCATCTTCTTATGGTCACCATGCTTATGAAAGATTAAAAAGAAAAACACCTGTAATTACTTTACTTCTATACTGATTAAATCCTTTTGATTATTCCTACAGTAATAAAAGTTACAACAAATACCTAGTATAGTATGTGAGTAAATCTTTTTGAGTATTCCCTAATTCCGGGTCACAGGGCTCTGCTGGAGCCTATCCCAGTGCACACAGTGCGAAAGACAGGGGACACCCTGGACAGGTCAGCAGTCCATCGTAGGGCAACACATAGACAACAACCAAACACACACACACACACACACACACAGCAATCAATCTAATGTACTTGTTTTTGGACTGTGGGAGGTAACCGGAGTACCCAGAGAGAGGGAAAAACATGCAAAATCTTGCCAGAGAATCAAATCATGCTAATCACTATGCAACTGTGCCACCAGCTTTGCAATTGATTTACTTTAAAACAAAGTTGCCTCATGATTTATAATATGTGCTGATATTTGTGTAGCTTAAAAATAAGCTGAAATTGTCCTCATTTCATTTTCAGCTAATGGAGAATTTCCACCAGTGCTTTCTACAACTGTTGCACCAATGCAGTTCCATATGACTAATCATATGAAGACAATGACCCCTGTTGATGAAGGTGCTGAAGAGCTTCCTGTGCCTGAGGACCGTAAGTGTTTCCCACCTCATTTGGAAATAAGTTCAAAATAACTTCTAGTTCAAAATAAACCTATAAAACCATTCAGACTAGAATTGTTCTGTAATTAGACCTGTCTTACAGGCATGTGTTACCTGCATTACATTGTTCAAATTAATATCCCTCATATTGTATTAGGTTGCCAGATATTTTTGTTATGTTATTCTGTTGGTCAAGATCTTTAATGGCTTTGAATTATTTTTCATTATTTTCTTTTATGCGCTCTATAAATGCAAATGAATAGTCGGATTGCTAAAACACAAGCTTGAAAACTGTTAGATGAGACTACTACCTTTAAGGCTTATGGGCTTTGTTAGATAGTAAATACTACAACAATAATAGCTTTCTTTTTTTATTCCTTTGTCTGAAATTGCATTCTTTCTGCATGCGTATTCATAGATAGTGTAATATATGAGAGATCTACTACTTCCCTATAGATTTTAAAGTCTGCATACAATATACATTTTAGTATTCCACAAGACAGCAAGAGAAATGACTTGGGGTGGAAAATACTGACATTATTTTTACTGCAGTTGCAACAGTGTATTTGGGTGCTGGGGCCTCAACACACCACGTAACGGAAGCGACCTATAGTGTGATTTTTAGGCAGGTTGAGATGACCTGCTTATGTAGTATGCGATTTTGTACGGAGTTTTGTCGTTGTTTTTGGTCTTCTCTTTCCTGCAATTATTGTTATTGTTTCAGTCAGCAAGCTTTTAGGGAGGGATCCTCCCTTTCCTGTCTATCGATTAGCACTAAATATAATCCGGGAACAGTTTTATACTACAGACCAGAATTTTATATGACAAACACAGATGAGGACAGTGATACACACAGTGAATCTTCCTAATTCACTTACAAGGTGTACAGGTGCTTGTGAAATCAGATTAGTGGACCAGAACTAACTGCCATAAAAATAGGTTTTGATGATCATGATAATATTCTCTGTGTTGCATTTTCAAGTTGTAGCTTGTTTGCTAGTTATAAGATGCCCTTAAAAATGCATTAAAGAAATAAAGATACCTTGGCAGCTTGCAATTGTTCTACAATATATAGGGACCATCATATTAATCTGGATATTGGGTCTTGCTGGCATAATTTCAGTTTGGCTGTGTGGATTTTTCCAAGTAAAACGTTTAGGCTCTGTGTCATGTGACACACCATGTCTTCATATAGCTCAGGGATGTAATGGTTTTAATCACTGATTTTTTTGGACATCGGGTATTAGGATTGTATTAATGTATGACATGAAAATAATAAAAAATGACATCACAGTATGTAAAAATACTAAGATATACTACTTCAAAAGTGTTCTTCTTTTTTGGCATAAATTAGGGAAGATACACTTAGCTGTTTATTACACTTTTGAGATTCTTAATAAATCACTTAAAAGTTTTTAAAGTCTATTAAAAGCATAATGTAACTATCTAACAAACCAGACACAATTACAAGAATGTGTTCATAAGGTTTATATTAGGAATATTCATAAGATACAGTAACAGTAATGCAAGTAAAGTAAAAAAAAAAATCACTATCAAATTATTCATTCATTCATCTTCTTACTCGCTTATTCTAGAATCCGGGGTCACGGGGGTCTGCTGCGCCTAGTCCAGCACACATAGGGTGAAAGGTGGGGGTACACCCTGGACGGGTCGCCAGTCCATCTCAGGGCAACACATAGACAAACAACCATTCGCACACACATTCACTCCTATGGACAATTTACAATCCACCAATCCACCTAATCTGCATGTTTTTGGACTGTGGAAGGAAACTGGAGCAGAACATGCAAACTTTGCACAGAAAGATCCCGGCCCGGGATTCAAACCCGGCACCTTCTTATTGTGAGGCTACTGTGCTATCCACTATGCCACCGCGCCGCCATTATCAAATTAATTTATCATTATTTTCATATATTCATCTTCTTACCCGTTTATACCCTAATTCGGGGTCACGTGGGTCCACTGGTGTCTATCCCAGCTCATAAAAATTTATCATTTTATTATAAATCTTGGGTGGAGCGGTGGCATAGTAGATAGCACGATCGCCTCACAGCAAGAAGGTCCCGGGTTTGACTCCCGGTTCGGGGATCTTTTTGCGTGGAGTTTGTTTATATTTGTTAGAGTTTCCTCCCACAGTCCAAAAACATGCAGATTAGGTCAATTGGTGCTTCTAAATTATCCATAGGAGTGAATGCGTGTGTGTGGTTGTTTGTCTATTTGTTGCCCTGAGATAGACTGACGACCCGCCTCTTGCCCTATGTGAGTTGGGATAGGTGCCAGCAGATCCCCGTTACCCTGAATGAGGGAATTCCCAAATCCGGGGTCACGGGGGTCTATCCCAGCACACATAGGGCAAGAGGTGGGGGTACACCCTGGACAGGTCGCCAGTCCATCTCAGGGCAACACATAGAC
>JAOTRA010000002.1:12675386-12691196 GCA_026260255.1 Pseudolaguvia tuberculata | reverse complement strand
CATACATACATACATACATACATACATACATACATACATACATACATACATACATACATACATACATACATACGTGTCTGTCATGATCTGAATTTTATCTGTCAATGTAAAGCCAATCGGTTAAGGAATGAGTAACAATAGAGCATGATGTCAACCTCGAGTGGACACCAACAGCAAACTATAAAACATTATTAGGGATTATGTGAATTTTGCCCAAACTAAAATATGGGCTTTTTCCTCTTAATTGCTTGTTTTTGTAGAGCTTTAAATATTGTGCAGGAAGTAAAACACTATATAATCAATTCATCTGCATCCAATGGTAAATTGAACATCATAAGGTTTTTTTCTTCCTTTTCCGGATGTTGTAAGCAAGTCATCAAAAAAAAATCAAAGACAAAAACAGACACACACACAGATACACACACACACACACACACACACACACACACACACACACACACTTAGTCATACATACAAAAATGATGACAAAAACAATACTACACTTACTTTTACGCCATTTGGTATATGCCCTTATCCAGGGCAAATTACATTTATTTCTTCATAAGACAGAAAAAAATTGGATTTAATGCCATGCTCAGGGCCCAGTAATGGTACCTTATTGGGCCTTAGAATCAAACCCTGATCTTCCAATTACCAGTCCAACACCTTAACTATTGTGATACCACCTCCCAAACATCTTAGAATGTATTATATAAAGAAACTTTTGATACAATTAATATAGAAATGTGTTTCTACAGTAGATTACTACAGAAAAAATTACTTTTGAAAAACTTTTGAACTGATGACTGAATTAGCTGACTGTAAAAAGACTTACATTTTTTATGATTGCGTTGCTTTCCTTATGGCTCCAATCAAAAAAGCTCTTTTTCTTATGCATTTTAATAGAAGTGTTGACTTGAAATTTGTATTATAACTTGTTAAAAATGGACGAGTCAGAACGGCTATTTATTATCGGTGTACTGAATTTTCTCAGCTTTAATTGTATAGCACTTTTTTTTTTTTTTTTTACAATGGTTATGGTCTCAAAACAGCTTTACACTAATATATATATATATATATATATAGTTCAGCGGAGGCAACTTAGTGGTGCACGGAATCGAACCCTTGTCTTCCAACCACTGCTGTACTTTCCCCAGTGTGAATCAGCAGCCCGGAATTGCACTTTGATGTTTAATATAAACGTTAACTAAAGCATGTCACTTGTATTTGCATTGTTTTTTATGCATTGTGCCATTGCTACATAAGAGGCAATATTTTGTAAATATGCAAATTAGGTGACTGATTTCCTGTTTCCTGTTAATATCAAATATTTATGGAGAAAACTCTCACCGGTTAGCTTGACTCTTCCGGTTTGGCTCTTGCAGTGTGGCAATGGCTGAAGTGGTGCTCAAACTACGACGCATTCCTGAAAGCACACACACACACACACACACATATGTACACACACACACACACACACACACACACACACACACATACACTTACTCTAATATTCTCTGTGCAATTGCTGTAATTTGTGAAAGTGTTATTTTAAGCCTGCATCTATAACGCAGTATAAGAGAAACGAGGACAAGCCGCTAGCGTTAGCTCACCGGTAAGCGTGTGATTGTATCGAGAGGATGACAGTTCTGACAAGCAATCTACAGAGCCGTGGACCCTGGAGGAAATATTTTAATGTTTAATATCAATCATGTTTAGTAAATATCAAAGGCTCAAATAAACACAATGTTATTATTCTATATCAGTTTAAGGCAGACATAACAGTGAGGATGACAGATTTCTTCAACCCTGTAGCATGTGAAGAAGTAAAAATATGAAAAAAATCGTTAGATTTCTGTAAAAATGCACAAATGTCAATTATATCACGCCTGCATCAGGGTGCATCTTCAAGCTTTCGAACCTTATTGAATTTTGTCTAACAGAAGTACAGATGTAAATTGCATAATATACTGAAAACATGGATATGCTTATGTGACACTATAGCTACATGAACCACAAATAACTTGTAACTGACTACTTGAGTAGTTGTTTGACTCTTACCAGAACAACTATTTAGATATTTTGTTACTTTTACTTCTTTAAATACTTCCATAATTACTTTATTTTAATTGAGTATAGATCTTGGCCACTGTACCCATCTCTGCTTATGCACAGGTGCATTGTCATACATACATTGTCATACCCGTGTTTAGGTCTCTTAGTTCCAGTGAACTAAGGTATCTTTCTGCTCAGAGTTTGAATGTTTTCCCCGCGCTTGCGTGGGTTTCCTCCGGGTAGTTCGCTTTTCTTGCACAGTCCAAAAACATGCCGATTAGGTGGATTGGTGATTCTAAATTGTCCATAGGAGTGAATGTGTGTGTGAATGGTTGTTTGTCTATATGTTGCCTTGGGACGGACTGGCGATCCGTCCAGTGTGTACCCCCGCCTCTCACCCCGAATTAGGGAATAAGCGGGCAAGAAGATGAATGAATGAATGAATATGATGCATCGGTAATTGATTCAACAAGTAGTTGTATTGTATATACTAATGTTAATATTTACTTACATGCAAAATTTTTAAAAGAACAGTTAATCCTTCTTTTCAAACCCAGGACAAAATAAAAAGGAAAGAATGATTGAGAGAAAATGAGCAGCTGGTTGCTTTCCCACCGCATGTGATCAGTCACTGCCAAGATGAAAAGCAGTGAATAGAAAAGGAAGTGGCTGCTTTGCCACTGTTGATTCCTGCACTGAATATTTGCACTCTCCATTAGTTTGGCGACGTTTAGCTGGCTGCTCCATTTCTGCTACTGCCCCCAGGGTTAATTAGGAAAAATCACAGCAGTTCTGTTTTCTTTCTATTCAGAGCTGCTGAGGAAGACTACTGCGGAAAGTGAAATAACTGAGTGGCACTGAACAACAAAATATAGTGATGGATGGATGGATGGATGGATAGATAGATAGATAGATAGATAGATAGATAGATAGATAGATAGATAGATAGATAGATAGATAGATAGATATATTGATGGAAGGATGAGGGATGGATGGAAAGATAGATGAATGCAAGCATGAAAGAAATACAAACGTACAATTAATTGGTAGTGGTGGTTATGGTCTTGAGTTGTTGATGGGAAAGCCAAAAATACTTGGGTTCAAGCATCAAGTACATCACTGTTGGGTTCCTAAACAATACCCTTAATCCTTCTTACTCCAGAGGGAGCTGTATCATGGCTGACCCTGCGTTCTGACCCCAACCTTCTAAGGTGGGGTATGCAAAGAAAAAAATGACAATAAGTTGTACGGTGTAAAATCATTTAATCATCAGGTTGAAAGAAGAAAAACTAAAAAAGGATGAAAGAAAAAAAAAAGATCATTGATAACCTGAGAGTAATAAAGGTAAGAATAAGGGCAGTCGATGAAGAGCATGGTGTAGGGAGGCAGTAAAACACAGCTAAAACAGGAAATGGGGAAGAAAAGGAAATTGACAAAAGGAAAATGAACAGAACAGCACAAACTAGACAGGATGATAAACGAGTGTGTATTAAGGCATGTTCACAAATAAAACACTGTCAGATTTTAATGCATCACATTTCACAGAATGTCATTAAGCAACATAACTGAAATCAAATAAATAAAAAAAAAAGAAAAAGAAATAAAAAAAAGTTTACAAATGTATTATTCAATATTACAAAATTAATGAGGCATAGAATTATTGTAGAATATATCAAATGTATAACATTTGCATTTCTAACTCCTGATTGGTTGATTCTGTATGTTAAACCTTTGGATGAAGCGTGCAATGAAAGCACTCGCGTTAATATGTTCCCGAAATAGCCAAAGCTCTACATGGAGAGGTTTTATGGTTGTGTGTGTGTGTGTGTGTGTGTGTGTTTGGTTCAGGATTTTCATGTGAAAAATCCTTTTTTACATCACAGTTTCAAGTATACCTAGCAAGATATTGATTGTTTGATTCGGTTGTGTTTGATTAGGGTTGGAATTAAACTCTGCAGATCACCGGCCCTCCAGGAACTGGGTTTGACACCCCTGTTCTAAAGTATCAAGCGCCACATTTACAACATCTACCAGACACCTTATAAAAGAGAAACTGACATTTATACAATTATGCGATACTGTGGTGGCCCCTGACCATGGCTCTTGACCCATAACTGCTTGGTTGGATTAAAAACACATGATAACTAAAAGTCAGTCTGGAAAAAGAGGATCTGCCAAATGTCAGGAAAGCCTTGGTGTTGATTAGGTTTGTGGTTAGGCTGAAAAGTTTAAACTATAAATAAGGAAATTGCTTAAAATGAACTTTTATTTCTATAGTTTTTCATGCAAATGAACATGAGGGCGCTGCAGTGGCATAGTGGTTAGCACAGTCACCTCAAAATAAGAAGGTGCCAGGTTCGATTGCTGGGCCAGAGATCTTTCTGTGCTGAGTTTGCATGTTCTCCCTACATGTTTTCTCCCGCCGTCCAAAAACAAGCAAGTCGGTCAAGTCACCCATAGGAGTGAATGTGTGTGTGTGTGTGTGTGTGTGTGTGTGTGTGTGTGATTGTTTGTGTGTTGTAAGAAGATGAATGAATGAATGAATGAATGAATGAATGAATGACCATGATACAGTTACAGTTGAGCATTTGGCAGACGCCCTTATCCAGAGCGACTTACAACTGAGCAATTGGGGGTTAAGGGTCTTGCTCAGGGACGCACAGTGGTGGATTGGTGGTATTGGGAATTGAACCCCGATCTTTCTGATGTTAGTCCAGCACCTTAACCTCAAGCCACCACTTCCCACCCACAATGCAACAGTTATTACTCAGTTGTACTGTCTGCAGACTGATACCACTTACAAATTACAATTTGTATTTGTCATATAAATGATTATACACTGTAAGGGTCAGAGGCCAAGCTGAGCTATAATATAGCACTCCTAAAGCAGGAAGGGTTAAGGGTCTTCATTAAAAGCAGTGGGGTTTGAACCCAGGTCGTTTAATCAACAACCAAGTGCCTTAGCTATTTGAGACACCCTCCCCCACTATAATTTAATGCACATATTTATTAAGGGACATGCTCAGGAGCCCAGCAGTGATAACTTGTGGGGTTGGAAAAAGATTCCCGATTAGCACTGAACTATCACTTCCCCCAGCTCACAATGACACACAAATACGTAAGTATTACAGACAGAGCAGAATGTTTGTCTGTGACATTCTGGATAGATTTTCTTCATACGCTCTTTCTTTAAATAATCCCGCTTCTCAAAATGTCACACGCAATCGGAAAACACAGCATACACGAATCCAGATGAAGAATTGCTTTCTGTAGCACTCAGTAAAAAAAATGCAGCAAAAGCCAACAAGGCGTTAGAAAAAGCACTTCACATTTCAGAAAAAGGCTTTTAAATAAATCAAATCTTGTTTTTTCGATTAGTGCCGAACATAAATATAACTTTTGTCTAAAAAAAAAAAAGACAGAACGGTTGTATTCCACGGTGCACCCCATATATCCCATGAGTGTCTTTCAATTGCTGTAGATGTGATAGCACTGGATAGATTTGGGTTTTGTGTTTCTATTAATAACAAACAGTCGAAAGACGAAGAATACAAATGTTTTTTACAGATGTGCCGGAAATATAGTTAAAATTATTTCAAAAACTATAAGTGCACGGCACGGTGGCGCAGTGGTTAGCACAGATGCCTCGTAACAAAAAGGTATCAGGTTCGATTTCCGTGCCGGGGATCTTTCTGTGCGGAGTTTGCATGTTCCTCCAACTTGCGTGGGTTTCCTCTGGGTACTTCTGTTTCCTCCCACAGTCCATAAACATGCAGATTTAGGTCGTTTGGTGATGTCCATCAGAGTGAATGTGTGTGTTTGTGAATGTGTGTGTTTGTGAATGGTTGTTGAATGTGTTACCCTGAGATGGACTGGCAACCCGTCCATGGTGTACCTGTGCCTCTCGCCCTATGTGTGCTGAGATAGGCGCCAGCAGACCTCCGAGACCTCGAATTATGGACAAAGCAGGTAAGAAGATGAAAGTATGAATGAATGAATGAATGAATGAATGAATGAATGAATGAAGTATAAGTTTATATAAATCCCCATTGAATATATCACATAAATTGATGTGTTTCGTACACAGGTCACTTGATGGCAGAGAAATAAGAAACACATAACAGATATAAGAATAATAAAAGGGCTGAGCATATGGTAAATCAATATAAATGTGCTCTCAAGGTGATGATAGCACATAACAAATACAAGTACTGCAGGTCTTGTTGGCATCAAGAAGAACTTTTTGGGTAGGAAATTTTGGAACAACACCACAGTTACATTGCAGATCTTGATGTCCAGTTTCAATTTTGCCACTTTCTATCTTCATTTAAATCTGATATGTCATTTGTTCAGTCATTCATTCATTCATTCATCTTATAAACTGATTTTTCCCTATTTCGCAGTCACAGGGCTCTGCTGGAGACTATCCAAGCACACATAGGGTGAAGGGTAGGGGCATATCACTAGTCCATTGCAGGGCCACATATAGACAAACAACAACTCACACACACACACACATTACTCCTATGGGCAATTTAGAATAACCAATCAACCTGTACATAAGAGGAAACCGGAGTACCCAATGAAAACCCAGGATCTTCTTGTTATGAGGCCACTGTGCAAACCACTACACTACCACACCGCCTTTACAAGGCAAAACACCCCAATGTAGACATACTGACCAGAGAAGTAAGTAAAAACTACACGATTAATCAATGGATGCAATGGCAAATGAAATGGCTTAGATGTTTAATTGAATCGAGAGACCAGGAAGACCAGGAAGTGTTAAAGCCACACCACCAAATCTGCCACACCCAAAATAATTTCCAGCTCTTAATAAAATTATTGTGGTGAAATAAAAAAAATTAAAATATGACAAAACCATACGGTTATTAGTTATTATAAATGATGAAATTGAGAAGTGCTCAGCTTTTACCATCAGTACGGTAATAACAGACGGAAGTGTAGTCAGTAGTTAACTGTATAAATACAAGTGTGTAATAACATACATACCTCTGCACTCGCGAGGGTGGAGCAAACACTCCATGTTTAGGCGGGCAGCTGAAATACCTCACCCCTTCGACAGAGCCATCGTTCTTCCCACTGGGTTTATCCAATTCAATTCCGAGCCAAATTCCTGCATCCACATAAACACATGAGACATATCTCTCCAACTTCCTTCCTTACACGGCACACAGCACAGTTTAATTTTGAGCTTTCATCCTTAATTGAATTTCACTGTAAAGTTTTTACGTTCTGAACCTTTTCTGAGCTCTCAGATTGCCAGTGTTTAGACCTTATATAAAAGCGATGAATAATGTAAGCATATCCCCTCATGAATAAAACAGCATAATGATGACATTATCGGGTAGTTTATATGTTGATTGACTCGTCTTTTTCCTCACTCTGCCCACGCAGACCAAATCCACTTTTCTTTATAATACTCAGAATGTTGCACGGCTTCAATCCTTATGCAATGAAAAAAATTACCTTAGAACGACAGAAGTTAAGATAAGGGGCTTTAAAAAAAACCTTTAAATTCTCACCTTGAGATTGTGGGAAAGAACAAAAAAAATGACTTTAGGGTAAAATAGTTGATGAATTAACAAAAATTTATGGACAGGATGTGTAAAATAAGCTCCTGTGTGTTAAGAAAGGAGGCAAGAAATGAAACAGAAACTTTACCACTTCAGCCAATTAAGAGATTTGAAACTGTTCTTTAAACGGCTAAGGAACAATTAACGCTGCACCATTGATCATCATCACCACCTAGTTTAAACATCAAGCAAGACAGATGAGCTCTCCAAAGATTAATGTACAGCTGAATGGACAGTAAGACTACAGTAACAGCCAAGGCGAAGAGAATAGTCGAACGACTCTATGAATATGAAAAGTTGACACCCCCTGAAAACCACATAGAAATTTAGGAAAATGATTTTCCCGAAGAATTTCCTGGTCATTTTTCTGGGAGAACATGCAAACTCCGCACAGAAAGATCCCTGGCCGGAATTCGAACTCAGGACCTTTTTGTTGTAAGGCGACCGTGCTATCCACTACGCCAACGCGCCGCCCTGTTTTTAATATAATAGCAGTTGAAAGTTTTTTAATATATTTTTAATATATTTTTTAATATAATAGCAGTTGTTATTTTATTTTTTTAATGAATGAAATTATTTTAACAGCAAACAATAACATTGAGTATTATGGCTTAACTACTATACTATAATAGTGAACACCGTTTGCTGAACTCAAACATCATGAGGTTTCCCCTAATTTTGCTGCTCTACTAAACACAGCTGATAACCCTTTTGCTTTGCTTTATACTCCTGATATTGTCATAGCCCTGCTTCATTATGCCACCAATTGCACTGTGTAAACACGTTAATCTACATAACTACCGATAAGTACCAAACCTCAATGACGTCAATGAGACTACTTTATATTCCTAAAATTGTTTCTAACATCATACAACTCAAACATTGAATTGAAATTCAATTGAATTATCACAGGTAGATATAGTGGATATAAATAACTTTATATAATGTTATAAATAGGGCATGACAGTGGCACACAAGAAGATTCCGAGTTCTATTCCTTGGCCGGGCATCTTTCTGTGCAGAGTTTGCATGTTCTCCCTGTGCTCGTGTGCTGTCGTTTCTACAGGTACTACGGTATACATATACAGAGGGGATAAGACTGGTCCAGTGTTCAATAGACAGGATGAAAACCACTTTGTTCCTCCTGAATATCGGACAATATCCTCTCCAATACCCTGGCATAAACTTTCCCTGGGAAGGCTGAGGAGTGTGATCACCATGTAGTTGGAACACACCCTTTTGGTCACCCTTCTGAAAAAGAGGGACCGCCAGCCAGGTCTGCCAGTCCAGCAGCAATGTTCCCAGTTGCCATGCATGTCAACCAAGACAACCCCACAACATACAGATTTGAGGTACTCTCTCGGGATCTGGTTGTATCTCTACCGGAGGTGGGAAGTGAAGATCCTTCTAACAGGAAACTGCAATATGTTCTCAGCAGACCCTCACTATACATTTTGACCTGCCAAACCCTCTCCAGGTATCATTGACCATGTGAGCGTCAAAGTCTCCCAGTAGAACGGCATAGTTTCAGTCGAAGTACTTTTCAGCACCCCTCCCTAAAAGACCCCAAGAAGGCCACATATTCTGCACTGCCATTCGGCCAATAGGCACAAACAACAATAAGAGACCCATTCCAAACCCACAGGTGCAGGAAGCAACCCTCTTGTTCCCTGGGGTGAACTGCAACACATGCCGGCTAAGCATGAGCTTGCCAACACCTGCGGGCAACTCCAGAGTAGTAGAGAGTCCAGCCTCTCTCAAGAAGATAGGTTTCAGAACTGTGCGTGGAAGTGAGTCCAACTATATCCAGTCGGTACCTTTCAACCTCCCACACAAGCTTAGGCTCTGACCCGGGCTCGTGGTCATAGAGCCAGATTCCGAATCCAGAGATTGGGCTGCTGAATCTGCAATGCACCGGGCCCTTATGGTCCTTCCTGCAGGTGGTGAGCCCAATCTATAAATTGTGTTCATTCTTATCTTAGCCATTTTGGGTGCAGTGTAACTACTACACTACAGTACCAAAAGTTTGTGGTCACCTGATCATCAGATCTATGTAACTTCTCTCCATAGAGAACTCTCCAAACAACCTTGTTCAAGCATGACAATGACCCCGAGCACAAAGCCCGTGATTATTACATGCTGTGTTATTACAGAAAAAAAAACAAAAAAACACCAGTGTTAGGCAAAAATCCTAATCTTATCACCACTGAACACCTTTGGGATGAATTGGAATGGCAACTGGACCCCAGACCACCTTACCTGACATTAGTGTCAGATCTCACTACTAATGTTGGATCTGAATGAAGAAATAGTTCACATTCAAGCTTCACGTCAGTCTTATTAGAAGAGTGGAGCTTCATCCAATGGCAAAATGAGAATAAATCTGGAATAAGATATTTGAAACCGCACGTGTTTTTCGATGCTCAGGTGACCACAAACACAATATAGTATACGTCCTAGCATCTTAACCAGTTAAGTGACACACCGCAAAAAACCGCCAAGGATGTTCTCTGTACCATAGAGCAGAAATTGAAAGATTAACTACATTTTGAACTCTTTCAAAAAAACATTTATTGCACTATAATGTCTACTACAGAGAACAGAATTCAATAGACCCAGTCTTAGAAGGATATCATACTCAGAGTTATATCGATTCCATTTTTTACATCCTTGTCATAATATGTGTTTGTTTTCTTTGATCTCTCGGCTCTAACAGATCCCTTGTGCCACTCATTGGTCCCCTGCATGGTCAATATTCATCCTTCAGTTACTCCACAAAGCAACAAAGTTGGCTGCTGGCTTTCATTTCACACCAACAGGAGTCACACCTGATTCTAAATCAATTAAACTCAAAATAATGTGTTTTAGCTCCAAATTTTATTGTTTGATGAAGAATAAACTGCATTTTTTGTTTATTGAATATTTAGCAGAATCTCATATTTCGATTGTAGTTTGCTGACTGTGATGTTCCTGCTGTGAAAGCAACATGTCTTCAAAATGTAGTGGATGAAGTTGGAGTTGTGATTGGTGCAAGTGGAAAAAAAAGAACCTTCAGAAAAAAATTTTTGATTGGACAACATTCGACGGCTGAAAAGATGAGAGAGAATGTTCATTAAAAAGTTTTTGGATTTGCATAAATCTATATCAGTGTTAGAAGAGAGGATTTTGGAGAAAGGTCAGAAGGTAACTCAGGAATAGATTTCTATCCATAACTGTATTCATTCATTTATCTTCTTACCCGCTTATTCCCCAATTCTGGGTCTTCTGGGTCACAGGGGTTTGCTGGAGCCTATCCTAGCGCACATATGGTGGGAGGCAGGGGTACACCCTTGACAGTTTGCCAGTCCATTGCAAGGCCACACATCCGAACAACCACTCACACACACACACACATTTACTCGTATGGACAATTTAGAAATCACCAATCAACCTAATCTGCATGTTTTTGGACTGTAGGAGGAAACCAGAGGACATGGAGGAAACCCACACATGCGTGGGGAGAACATGCATGGGGATTCCCCAGCCCGGGAATCGAACCCATGACATTCTTGTTGTGAGATGATTGTGCTATTCACTACCCATGGCACTTTAGTGATTTTAACATTATTATTGGATTTACTTTCAACTTACAGTTGTGCTATATAACTGCGGTCCACCTCTCCCGCTCTGCCAATTTCATGTCTTATTAGTATCCTGCTATATATACTGCACCCAAAGGATAATTACACTTTAACTTTGTCTATTTCTTTAGCCGGGTTTACACTTTTTAAATAGTCTTTACCAATTATTGCTTATATGTAATGTACAAACATGTATGTCACACTGTTGGTCTAATCTCAGTTGTCATAATGTTGCGAACTGTCATTTGTCTGATTATTGAAACTAAATGAATTTTCTGTCACTTTTTTTTATAGGTTAAAATATGAAAGTGAAGCTATATATGGCTAATCAGTTATTGATTGAATTAAAAAAGATTTTATTTTTAATGTAGAATATTGTGAAAACACAAATAACAATCATTCAAAATACCGTTTGTGCAGTTGTGAATTAAAAGTGGTAGCTTTCCTTAATGGGGAGTCAAATTTTAGTGGTTAAGGTGTTAGACTGCTACCTGGACGATTGTAGGTTTCATTCCGATCACCGCAAATTTGCCACAGTTGGACCCCTAAACAATGCCCGTAACTACCAGTTCAAATGTGTCAAATCAAAATGAATAAAAGTTGTATAATTTTATAACGTATCATTTTATAAGTCTTTCAAATGTAAATTTGGAGTATTTTTTTTCAACTTTGTGAGCCCTGCAGACATAAAGGTCTACCTGGAGCAAAGCTGGTTTTGCCACGGAATCGGACAACTCCTGTCCTCTGACCAATCACAAGAACCCGTTCTCCCAAGCGCAGCGCTGGAACATCGGAGATCGAGCTGCAGGCTGACGGAGTCCTGCTGGGTGCCACGTCTTAAACACACAAATATCCAGAGCTTATCTTCTTCTGTCACATGATCAGAACATCGACTACAAGAAATCATTAAAATTGCATTCTTCTCTCACCCCAGGTCATAAATCACCTGTAATCATCAAACAGTATTTTCAATCATTAATAACATTGTAATAGCCATGGCAGCAGTAAGTATCGCTGGGTTTATGCAATTAGGTTTGTCCATCTGGGCTATTCATATAGGGTAAGTGCCTAAATCAAAAATCTACCCAAGACACTTTCCAGTGCTGTAGATAAGCCATGCGCCATGCTCATGAGCCTTATCTGTAATGTCTAACACACTCCTAGCTGCTTCCCAGAGGTAAAGATAACAGCATTTGTATGTGTGTGTCTGTGTCTGTGTGTGTATACCCCACTGTGAAGACGGTGGGGGTGCAGATCTAGAATTCGTAGTTGTCCATTCCTGTCGAGGACGAAGGGGACGTCTCTGTCGAGGTGCAGGAATTGGAGGGTGGAGGGCAGAAACGTTCCGGTAGTCTAGAGAAGAAGATGATGTGGAACAGCTTCGGGACAAAGCAACTACAAGCAACAAAAAAAAATAGAAAAAAAGGTGATGGCACTAAAGAGGGCCATATATATAAGAGGTACAACTTGAAAGCTACATTTGAAGTAGTAAAGCATAGAGAATGTGGCTACAAGTTTTATTGACAAACCTTGCTTTTTGCTGATGTTGAGATAAAAAAAAAAAAATCACCCAGCAAAAAGCCATACGCATGCACATTCAGATATATCAGCTCCCTGCGATGGAATGTAAGCCATAAACATGACACGGAGAATTGTGTAGTGCACAAGAAATGGCTGGTTAGGGCACGTTAGTTACATCGGGGCTGTCAATATTCTACAAAACCACTGACTAAAAGTCAATTTCCCTGTGATAGCAGACAAAAATGAATAATACGTTTGTTACAGATGCACTTAATACAATATTGATAAAAGAAAATTATGATACTATTCTTCTTCTTCTCCTTTCGGCTGCTTCCGTTAGGGGTCGGCACAGTGGATTGCTCTTCTCCACATTACCCTGTCCTCTAAATCTGCCTCTTTCACCCCAACTACCTGCATATCTTTCTTCACCACTACCGTAAACCTCCTTCTTGGTCTTCCTCTTTTCCTCCCGCCACCTCCATCCTCAGCATTCTTTTAACAATATACTGCATGTTCCTCCTCTGCACATGTCCAAACCATCTCAATCTAGCCTCCCTCACCTTGTCTCAAAAACATTCTACATGCGCCGTCCCTCTAATGAACTTAATTTTTATCCTGTCCATCCCAATGACGGTCCATCCTGTCCAACCCCTTGTCTCTCCCAATGAAAATCTCAACATCTTCAACTCTGCCACCTCCAGTCTTTTTGACAACGACACTGTCGCTAAACCGTACAACATTGCAGGTCTTACTACGGTTCTATAAACTTTCCCTTTCACTCTTGCAGAAACTCGATCACAAATCAAAATGATAATACTATTGTATTATTAATTTTACTGCAATAGCAATTATATTACTAAAATGTATCACTAGCAATTAATAAAATGAATAGTGGTTCTAATAACTGCAGAATAAATGTTGTTTACTGTACATAACCCATACAAATTAATGTCCTTCAGTTCAGTGATTAGAAGTGTAATGCTTGAAATAAGAAGAGGAAGAAACCAAGGAAAACATTTTCCACGTGCTGTAGTTGGAAGTGGTAGTGCAAGAGTTGTTGGACTGAGTATTGGAAGATTTGGGGTTTGATGCTCAGCAACAATAAGTTGCCTTGCCCTAAGCAAAGCCCTTAACCCTCAGTTACTCAGTTATACGTAAGACATAAATGTAAGTCGCTCTGATTAAGGATATCTACTAAATGCAGAACCTACTAAATGTGTATAGTTCTTGTATTAGATAACACTGTGTTGAGTATTTGTCTATTAAATATAAATTTTACTAATTACATTCATGTTAAGTGGTGTGTAGTGGTTAGCACAGTTGCCTCACAACAAGGTGGTCCCGGGTTTGTTACCAAGGCAAGGGGTCTTTCTGTGCAGGATTTGGATGTTCTTCTGGCGTTTGCATGGATTTTCTCCAGTTTCCTTCCCAGCCCAAAAACATATAATTACAGTCTGGTATTTGGCAGACGCTCTTATCCAGAGCGACTTACAGTTGGTCTCTATTTTTACAACTGAGCAAAAAGAGCCTTGCTCAAAGGCACACAGTGGTTGCTTGGTGGAGGTCGGAATCGAACCCCGGTCGTTCTGGTTTTTGTCCAACACCTTAAGCACTAGGCTACCACTTCCTACAACATAATTAGGTTGACTGGTGATTGATGACTCTATTGTCCATAGGAGTGAGTGTGTGTGGTTGTATTTGTGGCGACCTGTTCAGAGTGTAGCCATGTCTCAAGTTTGCCAATGGTTCTACATGAGTCAGAGCAAAACTTGGTGAAGCGTTGTGGTCAAATAAGACTAAAATTGAGATCTTTGGCAACAACTCAACTTTTGTTTGAAATTCTTGCCAAAGTACACCAACCCCAACGCCAAACATGGAAGGGGAAACAATTTGCTTTGAGGTTTTTTTCTAATACAAGAACAGTACAATTAAAAAATAATGATGATTAAAACACAAATCAATTTATATATATTTTTAAATGTGTTTTTCTAAACACATGTTTAATAATTTGCTCTAATTTGTTTTATTCTATTGCTCATTTTTAAATAAAATGTCAGTAGGCAAATGTACAAATTTAGCAGGAAATAAAAAAAAAAAGCTTCTCACTGCATTAAGTGCACTTCAAAGCTAGTGAATGCATCTCTATCCAATATCACACAGTGAACACACTGATGGAAAAGTATGTGGCATAAGAAGGGACCTGAACTTCTCATCTCCACCACTTAAAAGGGCAAGATCAGACGCAGCAGGAGGAGCAGGTCAGGCCTTTAATGCTTTTCCAAACGAATTTGGGACATGATGTCATTAAGTCTTCACATTCAGAGACCTTCATGGGCCAAGGAGTTCATTAATGAAACAAGTTAAAGGCTAATGGATAACCGTGCACCATGTCTTAAGGAAAGTGTGTAAGGGGGGGGGGGGGCAGAGTCGGCAAGTAAAAGCTGTCTGATTAAATGCCTTTCACATTTCATGAACTAAATATAGCCTGAGAAACTCTGGCCTGTGTTGGAGATTCAGACGGTCGTTAAACAGCACATTAATTACAGAACACTGATGGCATGAAGACTAAGGCTCATTTCAGACTAAAGTTTAGTTACACACAATAGGTCTGGTTAGAGCAATTTTCATACTTTTTATAAGAAATGTAAAACAAAAGTGGGCAGAAAGGAGATCTAGTACTTTAATTCTGCTGCCTTTAGAAATGTTATTTCTCATTGATTTTGAAAGCAATTCAATATGAAATTAAAAAAGTGGGAAATGGTAGCCTAGTGGTTAAGGTGCTGGACTAATAATAGAAAGACTAGGGTTCGATTCTCACCCCCCCAAGCAATCACGGTGGGACAGCAAGGTCCTTAACCCACAATTTCACACACACATCACATTTTTCAACCGCTTATCCGGAACCGGGTCGCGGGGGCAGCATTCCAAGCAGGGATGCCAAGACTTCCCTCTCCCCAGACACTTCCTCCAGCTCTTCCGGGAGAACACCGAGGCGTTCCCATGCCAGCCGAGAGACA
>JAOTRA010000002.1:12652541-12666529 GCA_026260255.1 Pseudolaguvia tuberculata | reverse complement strand
AACCCTCCCCATTTATCCGGGCTTGGGACCGGCACTAAGAATGCACTGGCTTGTGCAACCCTAATGGCTGGGTTACCATGCTAACTACTACGCCACCCCCAATTTGAAATTCACTTCTACAAAAAAAATTCATCTGACCCACAAACTGTAGCGATTAAGTCAAACTATTCAAACAGATTATTAATATTTTTCATTAATCGTAGGATTTGTTGATAGCTAAACGCAGCATAGCAGACAAAACAAACTCAAAGAAAGTTGGCTGCAGGAGCAATTGTCCATTATTTTAATTGGATGATAATAGCCTAGGTTGGCTGTTGCTGGGTAAACAGGTAAACGCTCCTTTTTGAATCAGTCTATAAATATATTATATGGCTCTAACTGAAATAAATTTCCAAATATTTTGCTTTCATGGCTCTCTGAGTCAAAAAGGTTCCCGACCCCTGCACCACACCAACGGTGTACTTACATATTTGCAGCAACAGTTTAAAAAGGAACAACAATTGGATCTGATGATCAGGTGACCACAAACCTTTGGCAAAACAGAGTATGTACTCTTGGCAGTGGAACGCAGGACTGAAATCCAGCACTTCAAGCAGGATGGAAAAAATAAAATCATTCAGTTGTGCCCAATCCATGGATTTCTTTTTCCAACATTTCGGTTTCTTTGCTACATTTTCTGCAAAATATATTATATTAAAACTACATCTGCAAGTAAATCCAACAAAAACAATGAAACCCCCGAAATAGCTGAAGGTTTTTTGCCAGCATAGTAACAATGCTGCTTATCAGTATAGACTGTAAACACTGACGCAAATCATACTAAGCATCATCTGAACCATGCTTTGATTCTTTGCAACTCTACCCACTGATCTTCTAAAGTGCTTACACTACACACACACTTAATGGCAACACAACAGTGTATCTCCTCCTTCAACGTTTGTGTAACACTTATCTTAAAACCTGTTTTTACCATCAAAGTAGAAAGTTAAAGCAGGAAATGCCACCATAATGCCCACGTGTTCATCCAGAAGTTTGTCTATCCAGAAAAATGTAACCACTGTTCCTTCATTCATTCATCCGCTTATTCCCTAATTCAGGGTCACAGGGGTTTCCTGGAGCTTAACCCAGCGGACATAATGTGAGAGGCAGGGGTACACCCTGGACCCAGTCCGTTTCAGGGCACACAGAGACGAACAACCCCGTATACACATGTTCACTCTTATGGGCAATTAGAATAATCAATCAATCTGATGTTTTGGTGTTGGAATTTGGTCACATTTTTGGCTGGTACAGTTTTCCAGCTTCTGGAGAGTTTGTGGTCAACTTTGAAGCATTTAACGATGCACCAAATGTTCTCTATACCAGCCAAAGGTTTCTCTATAAATGAAAGACATGGACTGCAAACAGACAAATTCAACATCCGGTCACTTCTACTATTAAGCCATGCTGTTGTAATAACTTTTTTTTTTTTTTTTTTTGGTAGGGGGGGGGTTGTCCTGTTCTAATACATAAGATACTTGCTAAAATGTCTCATTTATTCTATATTTATTTATTTTTCCTTAATTAGGGTTAGAAAACTTAACCCAACATGTTAACTAAAATATACAATTATCAAGTAACAAATAAAAAATAACAAGTAACAAATTGCTATGGAAAGGAAACAAGACCCCAAAGGGAAACCCATCATTATTATACTTTTTAAGCACCTGTTCTCACTTATTATATAACAACTTTAAACTTCCTTTAAATTTAATGGGGTAAATTTCCTTTTACCCCATTAACTATGGACCTTCTTGTTGTGTGGCGACCGTGCGAGCAAACAGATTTGATAAATAGATTCATTTATCCATTCATTCATGAATTCATTCATTCATTCATTCATTCATCTTCTAAACCGCTTACTCCCTAATTCAGTGTCATGTTGGTCTGCTGAGGCTTATCCAAGAGCACATAGGACATATAAACAAACAACCATACACACTTGCTCCTATGGCCAACTTTTTAATAAGTCACTTATCAACATAATCACATGTTTTTGGACGAGGTAAGATTTGACAGCTTATATTAATAATTATTGTCTGTTTTTGTTATTTATTCAGATTGTTCATATTTTATTCTGTATATATTTTTAATAAAGTTCAGTAATTATTGTTACCAAAGTAAAATCAAAACACTAAAAATTTATCAATTACAATCCATATTTTGATAAGCATAAATCTTAAAGAAAATGTATATATTTACCTTTTATTCATGCTTGTAGATCTAAATAAATTTTTTGTCATGAAGTCCCCGGCCCAACAGTGGCAGCTTGGTGGCACTGGAAATCAAAGCCACAATCATCCGGTTCAATAGCAGTCCGGTACATTTCTATTATTACATTTTGGTTAACAAATTCAAAAATGGTCTGAGATGGGTTTGGTCACCAAACAATGACGTCATCATATGGTCATTATTGGCTGATTGATATATTAAATGTTAAATCTAGGATCACATCCAATTAGGAAAAATTATGTCCAGCCAGTACATATATTGGAAATATCTATCGATTGGTCTTGTACATCATTTATATATTTTAGTTTAGTCCAAATAAGTCTATCTATTCTGCACTTCTGGGTTTCTAATGAAACGACAAATGATGAGTTATTATTATTCTGAGGGTTGATTAATGATGTTGATTAATCTGTCCGTAATTAAAATTAAGCAATATTGAACTGCACATAAATAGCTGTATTGCTATGGAGCCCTTTCCACATCAATTACCCCACCGATCTTAATAACTAATCACATCATAATAATTATGTGCTCTCTCTCTCTCTCTCTCTCTCTCTCTCTCTCTCTCTCTAATTTGTGCTTTAGTTTAGGCTGCTACTTTAACCTACAGTATATGACTAAGACTATGTCTATGTTGGTGTAAATGCCTTAGATGGTTCTGATGTCCTTATCAGGCCCTATAACGCATCAGCTTCATTAGTAAAATTTATGACACAGACACCAGGACGTGAGAGTGTAGAAACAGGCTGTAATTTTAGGACGCAGTATAGTTTAATTCCAAAGTGTCTGCAGCATCGCTTCGATATTTCACCTGCTGATGAATCTGTAACCAATAGCAACCGGCAGCGGCGTAAAGCCGACTATAACGAAGCTTTATATCCCAAACTTACAATCACAAACAGATCTGCACATACCTGCGTGATTTTTTGGGAAGGGGGTAACAAGCGGCTTTGCTCGTTCGGACTCCAGCGCTCTCACCATCATAATGAGCAGATCTTCATCTTTCTCTTTACTGCAGACAGCTTGCTCAAATTTACTTCCGCATACGATGACGTACAACGATACGACTGAATATCCACGCCCACAACAAGGTTGCCAGAATGTTCTGTTTCATGTCGTGGACAGTTATTCATTAATTCATTCATTCATTCATTCACACAAGGGGCGAGAGGCAGGGGTACACCCTGAAAAGTTATCCAGTCCATCACAGGGTCACACATAGATGAACAACCACTCACACACACATGCACTTCATATGAGCAATTAAAAATCACCAATCAACCTAATGTTGATTGTGAGGACTACGGTTAAAGGAAACCGTAGTACATGGAGGAAACCCACGCAAGGAGAACATGCAAACTATGCACAGAAAGATCCCCGACCCGGGATCAAATCCAGGACCTTCTTGTTGTGAGGCGACTGTACTAACCACTAATCCACCGCGCTGCTCAGAATCAAACCAATCAAAATCAGCCAATAAGCCACCCAATACTGTAATCACTGTACTACCACCTCGCCATTGATCATTGTTTTATTCCTCATAACATTTTTATATACTCAACATTTTTCTTAAAGGTACAAATAAATAAATTCCCCCTGGCTAAGGGCAGGTTGTTGTAAATATTTATTTAAAACATTTATCCTTATGTCATTAAAAATTTCAATTAACAATGGCCAAGAAGGTCTCGGGTAAACCGGTTTCAGATACACCGGTTTCTTCCAACAGTCCATTAGGTTGATTAGTAACTTTCAGAAGTAGATTTCAGCAAACCCCTGTGAACCCAAATAAGGGTGGGTTAAAATATTAATGAAGTAATCAATTAATGAATGAATTAATTAATTAATTATTATATGAATGTATGAAATATGAAAATTGGTGTACAATTCTTTCTCTGTTGGTCAAAAATCAAGATTAAGGAAATTATCAATGTACAGGAAAAGTCTGAACACAACCTACCCACGGAAGGGCAGGAATGATTCATTATCAGGAAAATATTTATCTTCTGAAAAACAAGGATGTAAAATAGAGTAGCTAATCTTATTTAAAACGTGTTTAAGGACAGTAGGTTGAGCTGGGTTTTTAATATTATTGTCAATCTATTTCCTTTAATAAACATTCTTCATGTTTCGCGTCATGTTTGCAATGCTTACTAGAGCCTAACCCAGAAAAGAGTAGGCGTGAGGTAGGAATACACCTTGCATGGTATCTATGTGTGCATAAATTAGCTTAAGGTATGTGGATATGATGTTAGAAGAAACTAGACTTAAGGAGAAACAGAGAATAGAATAGAATAGAATAGAATAGAATAGAATAGAATAGAATAGAATAGAATAGAATAGAACAGAATAGATTTGAATTGAATTGAATTGAATTGAATTGAATTGAATTGAATTGAATTGAATTGGGTGGCGGCGCGGCGGCGTAGTGGATAGCACAGTCGCCTCACAACAAGAAGGTCCCTGGTTTGAATACCGGGCCGGGATCTTTCTGTGCGGAGTTTTCATGTTCTCCCCGCGCTTGGCGTGGGTTTCCTCCGGGTGCACAGTCCAAAAACATGCAGATTAGGTGGATTGGTGATTGTAAATTGTCCATAGGAGTGAATTTGTGTGTGAATGGTTGTTTGTCTATGTGTTGCCCTGAGATGGACTGGCGACCCGTCCAGTTTGTACCCTCTGCCTCTCACCCTATGTGTGCTGGAATAGGCACAGCAGAACCCTGTGACCCTGAATTCGGGAATAAGCGGGTAAGAAGATGATGAATGAATGAATGAATGAATGAATGAATGAATGAATGAATGAATGAATAGAACATAACAGAATAGAATAGATATACAGCTACCTATGGAAATTGGAATATCATTTAAAGTCAATGATAACATCTAGTTAAATAAAATTTTATTAACTAAATAAAATCACAAACAGAACTTACACACAAAGGAATAATAGGGTTGGAAAATGAATGAATGAATCAATGAATAAATCAATAAATGAATGAATGAACTTGACTTAATAACAGGAACTAGACTCAGCAACAGGAACATGACTTAGCAACAGGAACTCACTAGCAGTAGTACAACAAATAATTAATAACGAATAGACAAGAACAGACGGCTCATCAAATACACAACGGAAATGCAAGAGAAACAAATGTAACAGAACAAGACGTAAACAAACATGGATAAGACAGGTTACTTTGCTAAGAAAAGCTAAACTAAAAAAAAAAAGATACGAACACAGAAACAATTTACATAGAGTAAATGTTATCCCAGAATTCAGTGTCTCAGAAAAACACAATCATGTGAAAAAAGTTCAGTATTGGAAAGCCATGGTGTCACACCCTAATCAGCTAATTACCTCAAAACATCTCCAAAGGTATCCGAATCCTTTAAATGGTCTCTCTGTCTGGGACCAAAGTGGGGACGGTTGACCTGTTAAGGTTGTAATGCTACTGTTACATCCTTTTGCTGTTTCACTGACTTTATTTTTGTTTTTGTCAGAACCATGGCGTTAAATATCATCCTTTCATAAACAATGGAAGAAAACAGGGTTTATTACCTCAAATGGACTTGTAATGTTCTTTACAATTTCTAATACAGAGACTTACAAAGGTGTAACTTAGCATCCAGTTGGACAACTTCACCCTGCATTTTTGATTATTAAAGTTTATAATGATCCGTAAATGCATAATTGTACTTAATTACAAAACACTTCATATTCACACACATCAAACATTGCCACATATTTAATCACAGATCACTATTTATCTTCATAAAGCCAAAATGTTTACATATTACACTTTTTTTATATATATATACCCATGTAAAAAATGATCTGATACATATGCAGGTCAGTGTAATATTATATGACTTCAATCAAAGTTTCTTTGCTGCAGTTTTTATTTAGCATATATTTAATTCAAGGGCGGCGCGGTGGCGTAGTGGATAGCACAGTTCCCTCACAACAAGAAGATCGGAAGTTTGAATCCCAGGCTGGGATCTTTCTGTGCAGAGTTTACATGTTCTCCCCATGCTTGCGTGGGTTTCCTCTGGGCACTCCAGTTTCCTCCCACAGTCCAAAAACATACCATTTAGGTTGATTGGTGATTCTAAATTGCCCATAGGAGTGAATGATTGTTTGTCTATGTGTTGCCCTTAGATGGACTAGCGACCCGTCCAAGGTGTACCCCCGCCTCTCGCCCTATGTGTGCTGGGATAAGCGCAGCAGATCATTTTGACCCAGAATTCGGGAATAAGTAGGTAAGAAGATGAATGAATATTTAATTCGGAATAGTTATTACTTTTGGAAGGTACCATGTACGAGACTAGCAAAAGACTTCTGGATTAATACTTTTTTTACGGTGGACATGCTTTTTGTTTCTTTTTGAAATAAACATATTTCAAGCATTTAGGGTTTTTTATTTAGACAGCTGTATGTCTATCAACGCATCCTCACATGAATTTCCTGGTCAGATAAATATCTTAGCAGTTTCTTATAAATACAGTGTTTTTACTCTAGTGTACCTGATAGAATCGACTTCCTGTTTTGCTAACTTGATTAACAATAGTTATGTTTTATAGAATTAAATATAACGCTAGTGTCAGAATTCTGGTGTGTATCTATGGGGTGTAGTCAGGATTCCAGTTCATCCTAAAGGTGTAAAGATCAGGACTTTGTGTCAAAAAATCTTGGGGTTTTTTTCAATCTTTTATTAACACATCATGTGGTAATGGATCAGGGGTTTTGTGCTCAGTATCATTGTCATGTAGGAAAAGTGTTGGAGTCTTTTAGTTTCAATGAAGCAGTAATGGTATGCTACAACATACAAAACCACATTCTAGACCAACTGTGGGCTTCCAAATTTGTAGCAATGTTTTGGAGTATAGGAAGGAATAATGCAAATCAGAAAACAGGTGTTTTTTAACAGTATGAGGAAGACACATATGTGGAGGTGCTGGTGAGATGTACCCAAAAAAGGTTTGGGTCTATAGACATGCAATCTCCATTTAAACTAACATTTTATATAACAATTTATTTAATGTAATACTATACCTACATGTTTTTGGTATTTAGGTTTTTTGCCTAGGTATAGAGACTTACAAAACTGGTTTCTCTTGAGGAAGTATTAAATGTCTTTCAGTTTTGTACAGCCATTCATTTTTTTTTCTTTTTTGATGTCTACGCAACATCAGCCATTATACAACACGTGATGTATTTTGTCTCTGATAAAAACCAGAAAGTCTGCAAAACTTCCCGGCTAGTTCATGCTTGTTCTCTTCACAGTGTTGGATGTCAGCTGTGAATCATACGGTGTGATGTTGCCTTGGATGTACATAGTGCTTTTATGCACTGTTCTATCAGTACACTCTTTGGGGAATACCTGTGATTTCGAACTGTATAAATGTGGAGCTTTTGCTCCAGGAGACATACAGATAGGAATGCTCAGTTCCTGCTATGCTAAAGTAGAGAATCTATATTCACGTGAGACTCCAGATATTTACAACTGCTCAGAGTAAGTTCTTTTCTTTGTCATTTCAATACGGTGTTTATAATTATACTGTGTCTATTACATCTCAGCAATATGTTTCAGTATCTTCTTTAATACCACACAATGCCTCAATACATAGAATGTTCAAACTTTAAACAATAAATTTTTGAACAAGATTATTATTATTATTGTTGTTCCAGATTTAATCCTGTATCATTTGTGGGAATGATGGCTGTAATATACACCATTGAGACCATTAATAACTCCAGTTTTCTGCCCGGGTTACGCATCGGTTACCGCATCTGTGACACTTGCTGTCATGCTGCAAAAGCAATACAAAGCACACAACGCCTTCTGGAATTAAACTACAGCGACCCTAGCCAGTGTGAGCCCAATGAAAAATTTACCACGAAGGTGATCATTGGAGCACGATACTCTGAGGTGTCAATCAGTGTCGCACGCTTTCTGAGTCTTTATATGGTGCCACAGGTGAGATATAGTAAGCCACAGAATGCAGATGTAGATGTTACAAACGATGGAAAGACACAGTGATTTTGGTAAAACTCTAACGGGGGATTTTGTAGTAATTGCAGTGATTTTAATATTTTATAAGGGAATTAGGGAATAACGGGTAAGAAGATGAATGAACAAATGTCTTGGACAACTCTGACTTTATGACAGTGAATAGTTAATAGGAGCCAAATGGCTCTGTGACTCTATTAGAAATAAATATTTAGCTCAAAGTCATTTTCTGATCATCACTGTACACTAATTGCCATTTTTGTATGTCTAAACAGATAAGTTCAAGCTCGTCTTCAGAAGCGTTGAGTGATCGTTTGCGCTACCCTTCCTTCCTTCGTACCATACCCAGCGACATCCACCAGACCAAAGCTTTCGCCAAACTCATGTCACACTTTAAGTGGGAATGGGTCGGTGTCATTCACGGAGATGATGATTATGGCAAAAATGCTTTGCAAGGCTTCGTGGAAAATGCAGCAAATGAGAACATCTGCACTGCCTTTATAGAACCTTTGCCTCACTACTTAGATTTTAAGAACCTTGATATGCTGATCAAAAAAGTTGTACAAACCATCCAAAACTCCTCCGCAAGCGTTATTCTGGTCATCTTAAGGGAAGAAGTTGTGCACAAACTCTTCATCGAGGTGATCAAACAGAATATATCCCGCACTTGGATAAGCAGTGACGCCTGGTCAGGGTCACAAAACATTACTCGTATGAAGGGCATCAACAGCATCGGTGATGTATTTGGTTTCAGCTTTATCAATGGCGCTATCGATGGATTTAAGAAGTATCTGCAGAATCTTGCCATTGAGCCGGGTACTGAGAACAGGTTTATTGAAGAATACCAAAAGTTGGAAAAAACCAAAGATTATTTAGTAAAGGTGGTTGACATTGAGCATGCTTATGCTGACCATTTGGCTGTGCTATCAATTGCTCATGCTTTGAAGAGAATTTTAAAATGTAATCAAACTTCCTGTCTTGGAAACATCAATTTTGCCCCATATGAGGTAAGCAATACATAAAAATCTATTTTATTTTTGTCTTATACACATTATACACTAGGGTCAGATTTTTTTGGACACTTTACAAGCGCACATGCTAAATAGCAAAAACTTACCTAAAAATTCATGAGTGACAGGGATGGACAAGATTAGAAATGGGTTTGTTAGAGGGAGGGTGCATGTAGGATGTTTTGGAGACAAGATGAGAGAGGCTAGGTTGAGATATTTTGGACATGTGCAGAGGAGGGACATGCAGTATATTGGTAGAAGAATGCTGAGGATGGAGGTGGGACAGGAGGAAAAGAAGAAGACCCAGGAGGTTTATGAACATGGTGAGGAAAGACATGCAGTTAGTTGGGGTGAAAGTGACAAATGTAGAGGACAGGGTAATGTGGAGGAGAGTGATCTGCTGTGGTGACCCCTAACGGGAACAGCCAAAAGGAGGAGAAAAAAAAGAAGCATGCTAATATAATTGTGCTAAAGCCACATATTTCATTCCGTTTAAATGTATGGAAAAATAATGGTTATTATAAGAGTAAGGATAAAGTAACATTTTAGATTTTTTTAAAACTCTTTAATGCCTTATATCAAAGATCAAAGGGTTATTATAAAGTTTTAAAAGTTGTTTATCAATCATTATTTATATCAGACATTGAAAGATTTCTATCAAGAATGAAAGGATTAATATGACGATTTATATGATGAATTAATTAGTTTACACGTGGATGTGATGGACAAGTCGTGTATATAGCATTTATCGATATAGCATATGGTATTTGGTGTGTCATTCAAGATTTTCAAATGAAATTCTTTACATTTTTACAGCTTCTTCGTGAACTCAAACAGGTGAAATTTTCTCTAAAAGATCAATCCTTCTACTTTAATACATCTGGATATTTTGTTAACGGTTACCATCTGATTAACTGGAAACAAAATAAATCCAGTGAACAAAGAGAGTTTCTTGTTGTTGGAGGGTATCAACTGGAGCAGGAAAAAATTCATATTCATACAACATTTGACTGGTATAATTCCGGTTCAAATTCGGTAAGTATTCTACACTAACTAAGATATTTATAATTCGGAATTTTCAAAAATTCAAAAGATACAAATATTTATTTATTTATTTATTTATTTATTTCAGCCACCAATTTCCATATGCTCTATAGCCTGTCCTCCAGGCAAAATAAAAAAGCTTTCAAAGACATCCTGCTGTCATGAGTGCATAGACTGTTTAGAGGGCACATACTCCAATAGCACAAGTGAGTACACATCATTATGACTTCCATTAATTCATGTTATTGTCTTAGGACAACCATCATGAACTTTAGTGATCCCCTTCCATATGTTCATTCATTCATTCATTCATTCATTCATTCATTCAATCATTCATCTTCTAATCCATTTAGTCCATCAGCTTTCTGTTGAGGTTGCCATGCTAACCACTACGCCTCCACCTAATACATAACTTATGTATAAGTTAAGGGACAATTTTCCTTAAATTCCCTTGAACTAGACTAAACACTTTAATAAGGATAACAACTGGGTTTTTTATGTTTATGCATTATTAGTGAACATTACATTGTATTTTTTGTGTTAATGTGGTGCCAAAATTGAAAAAAACTGAAATTTATTAGATAAAAAAAGACATTTACGTATGAGGGGTGGCGCGGTGGCGTAGTGTATAACACGCTCCACTCACAACAAGAAGGTCCTGAGTTTGATTACCGGGCGGGGGATCTTTCTGTGCAGAGTTTACATGTTCTCCCCGCGCTTGTGTGGGTTTCCTCCGGCTACTTTGGTTTCCTCCCGCAGTCCAAAAACATGCAGATTAGGTTGATTGGTGATTCTAAATTGTCCATAGGAGTGAATGTGGGTGTGAATGCTTGTTTTGCTATGTATTGCCCTGTAATGGTCTGGCGACCCATCCTGGGCATACCCCTGCCTCTCACCATATGTGAGCTGGGATAGGTCCAGCAGACCCCTGTGAACCCAAATTAGCAAATAAGCGGGTATGTAGATGAATGAATAAATGAATTTACATATGAAAAGAACCAGTACATACTATATGTTTGAGGTTTTTTTCAATTTAATTTAAATGTGGTTTAATGAATTCCTTTTTTCTACTTAGATCTTCCAAACTGTTTCCTTTGCCAAAATGAGACATGGTCACTAAAAGGATGGACGTTCTGTAAGCCAAAAAATGAGGTTTATTGGACATGGAACGGACCACAAGCTATCATTTTTTTAGTTTTTGACATTGCAGGATTTCTCCTCTTGTTCGTGAACTTGATTATCTACTTGGTTTTTCGTGAAAGTCCAGTTATTAAACAGGCTGGAGGCTACATTTATCTTCTTATCATGGTGGGATTAGCGCTTACTTATACCAGTGTCATAATCTTTATAGGTAGACCCAATGATAATAAGTGTAGGGCACGGCAGGTCCTGTATGTCTTAGGCTTTTCACTAACAGTCTCCTGTTTACTAGTAAAAGCCTTGCGCACTTTTTTAGCCTTCCTTCCTCGACACCGTCAATACAATGTCAAAAAATTTTACAAGCCTCCGGTAATTATTGGATTCTGCACCTTCATTCAAGTCCTCATTTGTATATTTTGCCTCATTTTTGATTCGCCGGTTGTGGCTACCGAGACAAGAAATGACAGCATGAATATCACTGTGCAGTGTGTAGAAGGTTCTGGCCTGGGATTTGGCTTTATGCTTGGTTACACAGCCTTGCTCGCGCTCATCTGCTTTATTTTGGCTTTTAAAGGCAGAAAGGTTCCTCACCGATTCAATGAAACTGGCCATATTATCCTCAGCATGTTGATATTCCTGTTTGTATGGGTGTGTTTCACTCCAATCTATGTTGCCAAGATCGCAGAGCGACATTCAGTTCAAGCTGCAGCTATCTTGGCTTCGTCATATGGAATAGTCTTCTGTCACTTTGCCCCCAAGTGGTACATGGCCCTTTGCAAAAAGAAGGATGAGGTCACTAAAGAGGCCTATATTGCACAAGCATGCAATTACAGAGAATCACTTGCCTCCATTCTTACTTCTTCTTCTTCAGGGGTTGGGTCACTAAATTCAGGAATTGGTCTCCACCTATCAGGTTCACAGAGCAGCATGGATTCAAATGAGACTGGAGCTGGCACCATTGGCATTGCATATATTTTCAATTCACCAAAATACAGAAACTCAGAACAGACCGTACAGAACAGGTTACTCAGAAGAAGGTCTTCTATTTAGAAAATTTGATACCTAGAAGTATTATGGCTACAGGAATTAAACTTAACAAGTATTCTTTATTCATCTATTGTTTACATATTGCTTTGTGTTATAATCTTATTGATTACTTAATTATATTTGATTGTCCTTCTGGTATATTGTCTACCAGAAGAAATATGTCTCTTGTGTTGTCTCTGTTATTTATTAACTTTTTATATCTTTATAATGTTATGTATTATGTGTATAAATGTTATGTGTTATGCCTTGTTATGTCTTATTATGTATAAAATGTTGCCCTCAATGATGATGTGATTGTGTGTTTTGCAATACTAAGCTGAGCTTTTTGACATTTGATTTATTTATTGTTAGTTAAAAGATGTTAATATTTAAATATTAATAGGTAAAAATAACCTGAAAATCTGTTGTAGTGAAAACTGAATACAATTTAGTAGGATGAGTTACAGTTATCTGAAAGTGGTATCTCAGTGGTTTAGGTGTTGGATTGATGATCAGGGTCAATTCCCAGGATCACCAAATTGCCACTGTTGGACCTCTGAGCAAGACTTATATAAGAGTCAAGCTGTATAAAAGAGATGCATGTGAGCCACTATGGGTCTATAGCATTTGGCGTCTACCAAATTCTATAATTGTAAACTAGCAAAGAAAACTTTTAAAAATGGACAGCTGTTTTGTCACATACATGATTATACAGAGATTACACAACATATAGTGAAATGTTTTTCTTAGTAAGTTGGGGGGTCAGAACACAGGGTCAGTTATTGTGCGGTACCACTGGAACAGGAAGGGTTAAGGGTCAAGGACCCAACAGTGGCAGACTTGAGCCCAGGTCTTCTTTAGCAGTGGGGGGGACTTGAACTCAGGTCTTCCTGGTCTATTGATCAACAACTCGCCGCCTTAACCATTGAGCCACCACTGCCTCTTTACAGAATATGTAATAATACAAATGTCCCCAATTCATGTTTTCAATGTTATACAAAACACCCCTAAATATATCCATAACAAGCAAGACTGTGGCAAGGATAGTGCAAGTAAGAACTGAAAATGGTAGTGTAAGGAAGCAGACTAAGCCACCCCGACCTCGTTTAGCCTCGTTTAGCCTCCTTTAGCAACGTTGTCCTGGAAACCAAACGGTTCCAGGGAGATGACGTATTATATAAGGCGACGGTGTGCACGTCGCGAGTTATTGTTTATATGTATGGACTGTTTACCCGACGAGCGTCGAGGTTGTAAGAGAACTGAGTCTGGACTGAAGCCGTTCAGTTAAGTGTGGAATTCCCACTGTGGACTTTGGTTATCCTGAAGGCGTTCAGTTAAATGTGGGATTTCCACTTCCTGTTTATGGTTAAACCGTGTTTAGTTTCACGTCTTGTTTATGTTTTATTAATAAAGGGTACCTGCATCATAGATTCCCTTAAGTCCTTTAAAAGTAGACTGGGTAGTGTAATAATATGTGTACCTTCAACAAT
>JAOTRA010000002.1:12621571-12644084 GCA_026260255.1 Pseudolaguvia tuberculata | reverse complement strand
GATAGATAGATAGATAGATAGATAGATAGATAGATAGATAGATAGATAGATAGATAGATAGATAGATAGATAGACATGATGTTTTATAATAATCAATGCCAGTGGCAGACATACACTTTGAATGCTAATGTTATCTCATGCTAATAGATTAAATATCACTCTTATTTATTTTCCGTGTACATTTGCATGTTGTCTGCCACTGGCATTCAGAATCCCAATAAGACTGTTCATTACAAAGCATCAGGTCTTCAAAGATGGATCGTTTGTGTGTTATACAGAATGTTTTTTGATGGTATTTACAGATGTTGTTGCCTTCAGCTTGTCTACTAACAGATACTTCAATAGTTTTAACATATTTGCAGAGGTTTGGTGTGGTTGGAACTTAAACACTGTCTTTCTGGCTGATCAGATATCAACAGATTTTCAAGGAATTAAATATCAAGTATCTAAATGTGTATTTAAATATATAAATTTACTGATAAAAAAAAAAATACAGAAATGATGCATGAGCCATTCAAGTTATGCTTAGTTAATGTGTTAGACTGGTAATTAAAAGATTGAGGTTCGAATTCATAAACCACCACCAAGTTACCTCTGCCTGGACCCTTAATTCTCAATTGGTCTTATCCACAGCGTCTGCCAAATACTGTAAATGTTAAAGGTTGAAATAAATCTCAAATTTAAAATATATTTTATTTATTTAATGACATAGAATTTATTTAATTCTATTCGAATTATATTTTATTTTTTCCTTTACAGGCACATTATTATTAGCACTACTTGTTTACAATAACACAGTGTTGTAACATATTGGATGCGGATGATCCATGAACATCACCTTCATCCACTGATCGCTGTAGCTCAGTCAAAGTGACATTTGGTGTCACAGCAGTTATTCTAACAAGTGACTTTCTAGTTCAGTAACTACATTTAGAAGGACAGTCTGGCCCGGATGTAATGTTAATCTCAGATCAGTTACCATTAATCTTTTTGTTTCTTTTTCAAACCATAAGCCAGAACAATTGAATTTCACCTGTTTTGAGAATGTATTTCTGTATTTGTTTTACCTGTTATGTGTAAGTAAACGTCCTTAAGTCCCCCAAGTATAAATATGGTATTGTGATTGTATTATCTTGGTATCAACATCATTCATTCATTCATTCATTCATTCATTCATTCATTCATTTTCTTGCCTGCTTATTACCTAATTCAGGGTCACGGGGGTTTGCTGGTGCCTATCCCAACTTACATTGGGTGAGAGGCAGGGGGTACACCCTGGACGGGTCGCCAGTCTATTTCAGGGCAACACAGAGATAAACAACCATTCACACACACACATTCACACCTATGGACAATTTAGAATCACCGATCGACCTAATGTACATGCTTTTGGACTGGGGGAGGAAACCTGAGTATCCAGAGGAAACCCACGTAAGCGTGGAGAGAACATGCAAATTACCCGGCCTGGGAATTGAACCCGGGACCTTGTTGTTGTGTGGCGACCGTGCTATCTACTACACCACCGAGCCGCCCATCAACATAATTATTAACCGATTTAAATAAAATGTCCAAAAATGGAAGAAAGACTCCCACCCCTTCTTTCTGTCTTACTGATATCCAGCAAATAAATAAACAGATAATCTAAAGCTGTTTAAAAAAAATCAATACACCTACATTAATAAAGGTTTTTTTATGATAGTGTATTGATATTTAGACCTTTTAGTGTCAATACATAATTAAAATAACACTTTAAAATTACATCAATGTTTAATTCAAACTCTCAAATCTTGTTAAACAACTTCCTGTTCCGCTTTTGTATTTATCACTGACAGATACTGTACGGTCATTGTCTCAGAAGCAAACATAGTGGAAAAAATAAAGACGACTTTGTATTTGTTGTATTTTTAGCTTTACAATATTAAGTATTTCAGTATGTATTGTTTTGCACTGTATTTTGATATATTGTATTGCGACCCATGAATCGTATCATGATATGTATCATATCGCGAGGTCCTGGTCAATACACAGCCCACACAATAAACAGATGATTTATCATTTTCATCTCTATTATTCATTCTTTATATTGACTCAAAATTGACTTTATTTTTGTCTAATTTTATATATTTAAACTCATCCAGCAATAAAGAACAGTTTTCCAAAAATCACTGTTGGTTAAAATGCTGTAAATTTACAGTGGTGGCTCAAAGGTGTCGAGTTGTTGATAGGGAGAACAGGAAGACCTGGGTTCAACTGCCACTGTTGGGTCCTTAAGCAAGACCTTTAACACTTCCTGCTCCAGGGGTGCTGTACAATAGCTGACCCTGCACTCTGACCCCCAACTTACTAAGATGGGATATGTGAAGAAATAATTTCCCTCATGGGATCAAAAAAGTATATCAAACCCCCCCCCCAAAAATCTAAATGTAAACAACATCTCAAATGATTTGCCTTTATTATTATGCAAGCTTTACTCAGCCTATGTAACTACCAACATTAAGAGATAATTATAACTTTTTAATTAAATAATGCTTAAGACACCTCGACAAAGTGAAAAATGCAAAAAGTTGCAGAAATGTATGTATTTTACTCTGTAGAAATGAATAGAATCGATACTTGTCAGCGGGGAAAAAAGAACTTATTACATTTGGCAGATGGCCTTTATTCAGAACGAATGATATTTATCTCTTTTACACAACTGTGCTATTTGCTATTAATGGCCTTGCTCAAGGGTCCAACATTGACAACATGGCGGTGCTGGGAATCATCCAATTATCCGTTTAACACTGCATTTACTGTATAAACATTAAGACAATAAAAATCATAAAGAATCAATAAATAGTTTCATTAATATATAATTCCTGCATTCAACTTAATTGTCTGTGCTTGCAAGGGTTTATTCCAGGTACTCCATTTTCCACTCACAGTCCTAAAACATGTATGTTAGGTTGATTAGTAATTCTAAAAAAAAAAAAGCTGGGGGTGCCCCTGCCTCTTGCCCTATGTGAGCTTGGGTAGGCACCAGCAGATCCCCGCGACCCCAACTTAGTGAATAAGTGAATGAATGAATGAATGAATGAATGAATGAATGTCTTAAGAGTGAGTTTGAGAGAGAGAGAGAGAGTGTGTGTGTGTGTGTGTGTCCTATGATGAACAGGATGTTCCCCTGTTTAGGATGTAATCCTCCAGCCTTTTGTTGTTATATAGACCAGGGATAGACTTCAGGGAATATGTGGATATAGAAGCAAGGACCTGAGGAAGGTCCTCAACCCCCAATTGCTCAGTCGTATACAGAGTAAATAATTTAATGTAAATGTAATTGTCTCTGGATAAGAGCAACTGCCAAATATTTAAAATGTAAATAATTATTATAGGTCAAATCTTTATTAAATCAGCAGTAATTGTTGGGTAATAATTGACCTTATGGTAGCAATAGTAGCAAACAAAAGGCTACATGTGACTATTTTGTAAATTTGTTATGAAAGCAATGTAATAATAAACAACATGACCTCTCATTAAATAGAGAAATTCATTATTAGCCAATAATGAATCTTGAACATAGCATTAAAGATGTTTAGCTGTATTATATAATAAAGATCCATAAATTGCGTTATGCATATTGCTGTTTTGGTAATCAAGCAATATTTATTGCTGGTAATAAAATCAACTTGAAATCGCTGTGCATAATTTGCACAATTACTTAAGTGGAGATTTTTTTTCTGGCTTGAATTGTACAGATTTTTGAGCGTAAGTTAGAAATAAAGAAAAGAGAGGGGAAGGGAGAGTATTTTCCATCTGATTAGCATTCACAAGTTAGCAAGAGTACAAAGACAATTAAAATGGGTACCTGTAAATCAGGACCTCATCATCTGAGCAGTTGTACTGAAGCTGGTACATTTTCACCTTGGGAGCCGTTTTGATTACTGTCCACTTGACCAGAGCAGAGACAGATGTGACCTCTGACACAGAAACCACCTGTTCCGGCTGGGGTTTTGTCTCCCCCTTGCTGATTTTTGTTGAGCTGGTAATATCAGATAGCCGGGACTTGGACTGTGAGGTACGGTTTGTGCCATTGCTCAGATGAGGCAGTTGAATGATAGAGAGTTCAATTGAAGCTGTGGATTCTCCTGCAGCATTAGAGGCAATGCAAGTAAAAATGCCATAATCCTTAGAGGAGGTGACCATGATGTCCAGGGTGCCATTTTCATAAATAGCAACTCGAGATGAGTTACTGATTAGTCGGTCATCAGGAGCCACCCAGTGTATGAAAGGCATTGGGTCACCGACGGCCTTGCAGCGAAGACTGGCCGTCTGACCTTCAAGTACCAGAAGTTTGTGTGTATGCTGAGTAATCAAAGGTGGCTCGCAGACAAATTCCTCCTCACGCACATACCAAAAATACCGGCCCTTCAGATTCTGAGGAGATGCACATGTCTCCATGTCATCCTCGCGTTCGAGCCGCCGCAACCACAAAATCTCACAATTACAATGAAGTGGGTTTCCACTAAAACTAAGAGACAGTGCAGGAGCAGATGGTGTACTCAGTACAACATTGGTCTGTGACCGTGCAAATATGGGATCAGGAGGAAGCTTTTGAAGGCGATTTGATGTGAGGTCAAGCCTAGCCAACTTGTCCAGATCTGTGAACGTGCCCTCAGCAATGTAGCTAATGAGGTTGTGGTCAAGGCTGAGCTGGTGCAAGCTTAACATTTTGCGAACTGCCTCCCAGGGTACACTCCGCAGATTATTGTAGGACAGGTCCAAATCCTCCAGTGTTAGTAGAAGATCATCAAACGACTCTTTGGAAATGTGGCCTAGCTGGTTATTATTAAGAATGAGGTGCTGTAGGTTGACCAGACCTCTCAAAGCATCTGGGCCAAGCTCAGTTAGACGGTTGCTATCCAAATGTAAAGAACGTAAAGTCTCCAGATCCACAAAAGAAAAAGGCTGAATGGAACTTATGGTATTCCGGGAAAGTGTTAAGTCCACAAGACTTGTCATGTTGACAAAATCCTGGTGTGTAATCCTGATAATATAGTTACCCCCTAGCCGTAGCTCGACAGTCCGACGGTCAATGTCAGGTGGGACAAAGAGCAGACCTTTAGAAGGACACAGTGTTCCCAGCGACTCAGATAGATTTTGGCAAACACAGTACTTGGGGCACCCAGTGACTGTCATCACAGTACTTCCTAGAAGCAGGAGGCTGCAGAACACTTTGGCCATGGTAGATCATGTACAAAAGCCTAGGAAAGAAAAAAAAAGGTCAGCTTGCCCTTACCTAGAATGCAATTAGATTCTGTGCAATATCTCTACAGAGCAGGTCTGTGAAAGCTGCAGACTTCATTTTCAGACCAACCAGTCATGTTTATGCATAACATTGAGAATGTACATTTCTTTTGTTTTAGAGAGGGAAACAAAGGATACCCTATAGAGACAGCATTTACACCACTAATGTGATTTCTCAACCATTTTAGATATATGATCACATGCTTTGTATAGTTTAAGAAATTAATTATATCACAGAGTGCTTCATAGTTAACATTTTACTGGTTACAACCAATTTCTTTTTGTTGTATACAGGCAAATCTGATTAGTATTCTGCAAGAATCCAAAGTCTATATATTAAATATGCTTTAAGATAAATCTCAATTAATATTCATGTTTGGTGAGACTTACTGTCATTGCTTAGGCAAGAACCGTAGCATTCCACCATTTTAGAACTCTTAATCATATTCTTAACCGATGTCAGGTTAATTTTTTTATTCTCTAAAAATAATAGAACACTGCTAGAGAACTAAATGAAATCTGCCCAAGAGTTATTGGTATTGGTGGATCTATCTGGATATTCTTGTGAATGACAAGCAATCTCAACAATCAGCCTTCCATAATCTCTTTACATTTAGAAGATAGATGGGCAGCTTCACCTTTAGATACCATCCAAAGATTCCATTGGACATTTTTATCATCAAAACCAATTATGCCCAAACCCTAAATCAATTTTAATAAGCTTTCTGCTGGATTGATTATATAATAGCGAACAGGGTTGAAAATGGAAGGAGACCACTCTGATGACTCTGTAATCCCAGTAGGGAAAAATACATTAAGCTTGATCCCCCAGTCATCAACTATCCCCTTTTGAATCCACTGGGTAGGTTTCCAATAACTCTAGGACTATTATTATTATGCGTGACATTTTGTGTAAAACGGTAGTAAAACGGTAGATGCAAGAATTATTTCGACGGTAGGGTGTGATGATGTAACCACAATGCAGGTTTACATTTACATATTTACAGCAATTAACAGACGCTCTTATCCTGAGCAACTTACATTTCTATTTTGTACAATTGCCACCAGTTTACTGGTTTTGTTTGAAAATTACAGATCAATGGACTATAGTTCCTAAAACACGATAAAATTAAAAACAATACTAGAAAAACTGTGTGAAGCGATATTGTGATAAAACAATCTACAAAAAATGGAACACCTAATTCCCGATGTACTGTCCATTTTCCATTTAGGTTCACTTTCTATTCAAATATTTCACTTAATTTTGTAGCTTGAAATAGAAGTATTTGCGAGACCAGGCACTAACTGAAGTGGAGTTAGTGTTCTAGTAAATTCCCATGGTGTTCATTGGTCCAAACATAACACAGCCTATCTTAATGGAGGTCAGGGGCTTTGTGCTCAGGGTCATTGTCATTCTGGAACAGTGATAAAGTCTCTTAGAATAACGTAATACTACAACATACAAAAACATTCAGGACTTCCACTCCTTCAACATCCAGTCTTCAACTTCGCTTCCAAATTTGTTGCAACGTTATGGAGAGAAACCACTCATGAATCCGATGGTCAGGTGGTAATTTGCAATATAATGTAGCATAGAGATTAAAGTGTTGGACTGCTGAACAAATGATTATGGGTTCAATCCTTAGCCCCACAAAAAACTGCCATTATGGCAACTTTGAGAAAGGCAAATAGGATTTATTTGCCTTTCTAATTTAATTGGCTTTATTTCACTACCAAAAGACATGCCATAACTCAGAAAAACAATTTTCACACTCAAATTATCAGATTTACAAATAAATGTAGTGCAGATTTACCATCAGGGTACCCTTACACCCAAAGGACGCTGGATGTTGGTCACTCCCAGTCCTGAATTAGCATCTTTGGTTTTGTAGTCATGGCATACAAATCGAATAAAAAGAGAAAAAAAAATAAACATCCAAGCTGGGTATTGATGTGGAGCAGCTGCTCATGTATGACATTCATCAGTGATAATGGTAGTAAAGTTACCATGAGGCAAAAAGAGATTAAAAGAGACCCGCTGCCAGTGAAGTTTCATATCTGTTAATCCAGTAATCGAATATAGATTTTTCATTAATTCATTCCTTCTTCTTACCCACTTATTCCCTAATTCGGGGTCAAGGGTGTCCGCTGGAGCCCATCCCAGCTCACACCCTGAACGGGTTGCTGATCTATCGCAGGGCAACACATAGACAAACATCCACACATACTCACACACACACATTCACTCGTATGCACAATTTAGAGTCTCCTATAAACCTAATGTATGTGTTGTAAGAGTGTGAGAGGAAACCGGAGTACCCGGAGGAAACAAACACAAGCACAGAAAGAACATGCAAACTCCACACAAAGACCCCTGGCCCAGGAAACGAACTCGGGGCCTTCTTGTTGCGTTTTTACACCAATTTAAAATATATGAAATAACTTTACTATATACAATTCAACAGTGTTTCGATTATAACCTTTATAGTTTATGGCAACACTGGGACAAATATATGCATAAGTAGCATTAAAAAAACCGGAAAGGCCTTAACCTCAACCCACTAATAACTTTTGGAATGAACTGGAATACAGACTGTACTGCGGAGATTACCTAGACACTTTAGATTTCTCTATTCAACATGTCAGTATCTAACACACGGCTAGTGCAAGCGCCTCACAACAAGAAGGTCCAAGGTTCTTTCTGTGCATGTTCTCCCGCCGCTTGTGTGGGTTTTCTCAGGGTACTCCAATTTCCCCGAACAGTCCAAAGAAATGTACATTGGATTGACTGATGATCCTAAATTGCCCATAAGAGTGAGTGTTTGTGTCTATTTCTTCATCTATTTGTGAACCTGTAATGGACTGGTGACCACCAGTCCTTTTGCCACCTTGACCCCAAATTAGGGTTAGAGGATGAATGAATGAATGCATACAATTCTGCATGTAAACAAGACTACTGATGCACATATGGTTTAGACAGTGGAGCTCATCTTTTCTTTGGGTTTTGTTGTCAAAGTTCTTTAAAAATATGTTAAATTGGATTATGCTTTGTGCTTTACATGAGTTTGATAAATTATCACTCAATGTTCAACTTAATTATCAACTCAAAGTTAACATCTTTTTATTTGATTAATGAGGCATTCTATCAAAGTTTATTTGGAATGCAAGGCATAAATCAGTCACTGTGCGACCCTCTTTGGGCACTACAGATCAAGAGCTATTGTGCCTGTTGACATGATGTGCTCGTTACTTTGACAGACACATAATTGGAAACAGACTTAAGTCATTTATTCTATCAAATTGAGCACCAGAGTGAGTCGTCTCCTTTTGAAAAATCTTTGTTTATGACAAGTTAGAAATGCTGCATGAACTCAGGGAACCTGAGAAACAAGGATGTTTGCACAGGAGAGGATGTGCCCTGTGCACTGACCCAAACAAAACAACAAGGGCAAGGAAGAAAATTAAAATGTTTTTTAACACTAGTCTGAAAATTTACCTTAGGAAATTCACATTTTGGGCGGTGTGTTGGCGTAGTGGTTAGCACAGTCAACTCACAACAAGAAGGTGCCGGGTTCAAATCCTGGTCACGGGGTCTTTTTATGTTCTCCCAGCGCTTGTGTGGATTTTCCCCAGATTGATTGGTGATTCCAAATTGACGAGTGTGTGTGTGTGTGTCTGTGTAGTTGTTTGTCTATGGAGGGGTACACACTGCAATGGACCTGTCCAGGGTGTATCCCTACATCTTGCCATATAATCTGGAAATAAGCTAGTTTAAATATGAATAAATGAACACTCATTCATTCATCTTCTTACCCACTTATTCCCAAATTCCGGGTCACGGAGGTCTGCTGCGCCTATCCCAGCACACATAGGGTGAGAGATGGGGGACACCCTGAATGGGTCACCAGTCCATCTCAGGGCAACACACAGACAAACAACCACTCACACACATTCACTCCTATGGGCAATTTAGAATTGCCAATTGACCTAATCTGCATGTTTATGGACTGTGGGAGGAAACCGGAGTACCCGGAGGAAAACCACACAAGCACAGAGAGAAAATGCTAACTCCGCACAGTATGATCCCTGGCCCGGGATTCGAACCCGGGACCTTCTTTTTGTGAGGCGACCGGGCTATCTACAATGCCACCTCACCGCCCTGAATGAATATTCATTTCATCAATTTATCAGTTTATCAATTAATCTATATTGGTATTTTTGGAATGGATTAGCCTGCATCTCACTGTAAACTCAAACGTTTTTCTTTTGTGCAAAATCATCGAGTGTGTGCTTGCAGCTCAAGATCGAAGTCGTCTATGACAGGCGAAACCTGATTAGATTGAATGCAGCACAAGCATGCCCTTTAGCAGGTCCGTGCCTCCCGGTCCTCTTTGCAGAATTTGATATTCTCTCATAACTGCCTGTCAGAGTTTATCCCAATCCAATCAACTCATGGCACACTCGTCAGAGACGAACTTCACTAACAACAATAGTGTAAAAATGTAGAGTAGCTTTTTTTTTTTTGTGAAAAATAAAAGCTTTGTGATTTTATTCACATTCATATCTTGGGGCTGCAGATGACTAAAGTGAAAACACATGGTTCAGTTGGCAAAGGTAGTGTGAAACGGGAAAATGATCTACGGTCAATAGGGCTGTGACATGCGGTAACACGGGTATTCTCTGTGGGGACGGTGTATGATCTTAATAGAGTCTTCAATTTAATTAAGCCTATGGTGTTTGTCAGCAATAGAGATTTGGGCAGGTACAGATGAAGATATTACACAAAATACACACATTTTACAAATACAAAATCAGGCTGCCTAAAACACAGGGGTTTACCTACACCACTAAACAAGAAACACCAGGAATTATTGAAGAAGATCAGAAAAAGAATCAGTCGAAAGACTGGGATTATAAGACATTATAAGTCTCATAGCTGAGTCACATGACACACATTGATCTGAATTCTTAGTATGCAAAATTAAAATAAATGTTCTAGATGATCTATTACTCTGGGCAGCACAGTAGTGTAGCCGTTACAACCAGAAGGTCCCAGGTTTGATTCCCAAGCATGTTGTTTTTCTGTGAAGAGTTTGCATGTTCTCCCTGCACTTGCGAGGGTTTTCTCCGGGTACTCCGGTTTCTTCCCACAGCCAAAAACCTTTTTATTTCAGTTTGCCATTTGGCAGACGTTCCTATCCAGAGCGACTTACATTTAGTCTCAATTTTACAACTCAGCAATTGTGGGTTAAGGGCCTTGCTCAAGGGCCCACAGTGGTTGCTTGGTGGAGGTGGGATTTGAATCCTGGTTTTTCTGGTATTAGTCCAACACCTCAACCACTAGTCTACCACTGCCCACTACCACTTCCCTATTTGGTTGATTGATGATTCCAAATTGCCCATAGGAGTGAGTGTTAAGCTGTTTGTCTATGTCCTGCCTCTCACTGTATGTGAGCTGGGAAAGGCTCCACAGATGTCCATTACCCGAATGAGAGAATAAACGGGTTCGAACATAAATGAATGAATAAATCTACTACTCTCACTACTCTGGATTTTGAAGTATTCATATGATGTACACTTAACTATACAGTAATTCTCTGGAAGAAATGATTTGTCAAATGAGGGAAGTGGTAGCCTAGTTGTTACTAGAAAGACCGGGGTTTGATTCCTCCCTCTACCAAGCAAACACTATGGGTCCTTGAGCAAGGCCCTTAACCCACAATTGCTCAGTTGTAAAAAAAAATATAACAAATGCAAAGTAAAGGAAAGAGTGTCTACCAAATGCTAAACTGTAAATGAGAACGCTCCAGTGGTGTTGTATCATAAACCCTGTGCTCTGTACCACAACTTTCCAAAAAGGGTATTGTGTGAAGAAAAATGTATTATTATAAGTAAAAATTACACTTTGAAGAAGATTTTTAATAAGAACAAAGTTGTTTTTGCCCCCAATTCCCGAAAAAGCACTTCATCAATCACCCACTGACATGCACTGCTTGCTTAAAAGAAAACCAGAATGTTTTTATCTATCAGGTTTCTCTCTGTAGCCCTATGTAAGCACTACAGTTCTTTACACTGCATTTATCAACACCTTACAGAAGATGCACCTTCTCCAAAGGGGATCCAGTGTGACCGTGACTGAACCTTCCTCATATGCAATCTTATGCTTTTTAAGTTTGGACCATAGTTTAGAGAACGGGTTGGAGTGGTAACATTAACATTAGTTATTTAATGTTAGCCTTAAAATTTCACTTTCAAATGCAAAAATTACAGGTTTTTATTACATAATATAAACATAATAATTAGAAATCAATATAATGAACTGAGGACCAAAATTTATACATATATAGATTGACGTTTTCTCTTAGAAATAATTTGCGCTGTGCTGTTCATTCATTCATTCATTCATTCATTCATTCATTCATTCATTCATTCATTCATTCATTCCTTCAGTCATTTATTCATTCATCTTCTTGCCCGCTTATTTTCTAATTCAGGGTCACGGGGGTCTGCTGGTGCCTATCCCAGCACACTTAGGGCGAGAGGCAGGGGTACAAACTGGACGAGTCACGAGTCCAGCTCAGGGCAAAACATAGACATACAACCATTCACACACACATTCACTCCTATGGACAATTTAGAATCACCAATCAAGGGAGGAAACCGGAGTACACGGTAGAAACCCACGCAAGCGCGAGGAGAAGATCCACGCAGAAAAATCCCTGACATCGAACCCGCGACCTTCTTGTTGTGAGTTGACCGTGCTAACCATTACGCCACCGCGCCGTCCCAGCTTCTTTGTCATTTAATCTAATTAACTTTAATTGAACTTATACTGAAAAAAAGTTGTCTGGCGTCTTAATAAATCTAATTGGAAATATACATTGCATAACATTGCATAGGTTTGTTACATATCTATAAAAACTAATCAAGGTTAGAGTGGTAACAGTATAATTACCGAAAACTTTGTGTTGGTAGTATCAGCTTACCTCATTACTGATTACATCAAAATTTACAGCATTTGGCAGATTCCCTTTTACAGACTGACATTTATCTCTTTTATACAACTGAGCACTTGAAGGTTAAGGGACTTACTCTTAACACTCATAAACACACTAACAGTATTAATGAGATCAGACACTAATGTCAGGTAAAGTGGTCTGGGGTGCAGTCGTCATTCCAGATCATTACAAAGGGGTTCAATGGTGGTTACCAAACACTGGAGTTTTTTTCACTCTAATAATAACCCAGTATGTTATAATGGCGGTCAGGGATTTTGTGCTCATAGCCATAGTCATGCTGGAACATTGTTGGAATAATATAATGTTACAACATACACAAACTGTGTAAACTGTGGGCTTCCATATTTGTAACAAAAGATCTGAGGGTCAGGTGACCATAAACTTTTGGTAATATAGTGAAAATGTTTGCACAGACTGCATGTTTCTAAAACACACTACATGCATGTAGTAATAGTAACTGTACTCAAGGAATCGGATCCTTCCACTAGGCAACTAACATGATTATCAGAATTCTAATCAAGGTCACCTGTTGCAATACTCTCCCTAACGTTTCATGGTATTTTTTCCAGGCTTGTCTGTTTTTAGGGGACAGTGGTGGCTCAATGGTTGAGGTGCCGACCTTGTGGATTCTAGCACCAACACTGTCAATGAAGACCTGGGCTCAAGTCCGCCACGGTTGGGTCCTTGAGCAAGACCCGAAATGCTTCCCGCTCCAGGGGCACTCTACAATAGCTGACATTCGCTCTGACCCGCAACTTATTAAGATGAGGATTTGCGAAGAAAACAGTTCACTATGAGTCTATGTTCTACTCTGTATAATCATGTATGTGACAAAAATTTTATCCATCCCCCCTTTCCTTTTATAGTCAAAATAAATGTACCCATCTCTGGTTGTCTCTGTCTATGTCACAGGTGTCAAACTCCGTTCCTGGAGGGCCGGTGTCCTGCAGACTTTAGCTCCAACTTGGCGCAACACAAATACCTCTATATGTCAAATATACCTAGCAAGATCTTGATTATTTGGTTCAGGTGTGTTTGATTAGGGTTGGAGCGAAACTCTGCAGGACACCGGCCCTCCAGGAACAGAGTTCGACATCCCTGGTCTATGTCAAATAATATTATCAGGCCTGTATATACAGTACAGTACAGTAACTTACAATCTAAGAAATCCCAGATTTAATGAAGAGTATATACTGTAGGTTTCTATTTGATCCACAGTAAATCACTCAACAATCAAATGTTACCATCACTGGCTGAATTACAGACAAAATGCTTAATGGTGCCTTAAACTTTATTTGATGTAATTTAGACACAAGAGATACAGACACAATTTTTTTTTAAATTATCTTCATATAAAAAAATATTATCAAGAGAAAGAACTGGGACTAATTGCTAAAGTTTCTCAACAAATTTGTTCTAAAACTTAAAGAAACACACTATTCGTAAAGTGATGTTATACTATAGAATGAGAGAAGGTATATTTGCATACAATAAATCGAGTTACAGAAAATCTAGTTACAGAACCTTTCATAGTCTGAATGTGAAAGTTCAGCCACGTGTGTACATCCTATGACCACTATTTCCATATATTTCATCAGATGAGTCTGAGAAGATTTTCTTTTTGCCTGTGGAAGACGCCTGAAATTAAATCAAACATTTTTTTGGGATAAGCATTGCACAATGTGTTTGGGGTTTTATTTTCTCAAACGTGGTTTTTTTTTTTTAAGACAAACTACTTTAGTGTTTTACATTTTTATTAATTTCCATATATGAATATATAAGACGCGTCCTGGTGGTATTTTTTATTGGTGTGCACTTTTGTCTAAGTGGTCTATTTCCATGGTTTAGATAAATTAAAAAGTACATTAAGAGTTAATATGAAAATGTTATGTGTAAAAATCAAGCTATTAAACACACCTCACAGACATGGGAAGGACAAATTCTTTTTTTCTATCATTACTTAACTTCACTATTTAGTTTTATGACAACTTTTTACTTTTAATCATTATATTTTAGATACATAGCTGTATTTTCTGTTTATTACATTTAATGACTCGTAAATTTTTAATCGGGCGGCGCGGTGGCGTAGTGGTTAGCACGGTCACCTCACAACAAGAAGGTCCCGGGTCTGGGATCTTTCTGTGCGGAGTTTTCATGTTCCTCCCGTGCTTGCATGGGTTTCCTTCGGGTACTCTGGTTTCCTCCCACAGTCCAAAAGCATGCAGATTGGGTTAATTGGTGATTCTATATTGTCTATAGGAGTGAATGTGTGTGTGAATGGTTGTTTGTCTATGTGTTGCCCTGAGATGGGCTGGCGACCCGTCCAGGGTGTACCCCCGCCTCTCACCCTATGTGAGGTGCCAGCAGACCTCCATGACCCTAAATTAGGGAATAAGTGGGTTAAAAAGATGAATGAATAAATCAATAAATGAACTTTTATTCATTTATTATTTCTTTTGTGGGTTTCCTGCGGGTTCTCCAATTTCCTCCCACAGTCCAAAAACATGTCCTGAATTTTATGTTGATTGGTGAATGTGTATGGGGTCTGATACACTGATCCTTGCCTACACAGCCAAGAACAACACTGCACCACTCTACCTCCAAACACTAATCATTCAAGAGACAAACCTGTTCACTAAACACTTTGCCCTTCACACCTAAACACAAAAAAACAAGCCAAAAAACCCAAACTTCTTGCTCTTTAACGATTTAAGAGTTTGTTACACATTTTTTGTGATTGTATCTGTAGTGAAACGGTGAAATGTTATAGGTTTTAACTATAAGTACTGTTTGTACATCACTCTGAACAAGAGCGTTTGCTAAATGCCTAACTATAACTGTTAGCCAATATATAGCAATCCGTCAATCCAATAACATTACCTGTAATCCGTTAGTGTATACTTACTTTCAGACTCATTTAAATATCCAACGTATTAATAAATCACAGCACAAATATCAAGCCTAATATTCTAATAGCCCATATCAGAACTAGGATACAAATCATACCTTGACTTCCATTTTATTTCACAGACTACCATTTTATTTCGCCATTTTTTTTAATAACAAGCTCCCCAACGAAAGGTCAGCTTTATTAACAGCCTTTCATAATCTTCAGCTTTCCCTTCCACCTCTATTTCCTCACCCCTATTTTCTGCTGTTAATCACTTCAACTTTCATATACCAATCCATCTTCTCTCCATAATGAATTGTGTCCAGAATGCTTGTTTTTTCCTTATTTGAAACTCATAATAGCCTTCAAACCCAGTGGCACAGATATAATACCGAGAGGCAACATCAGCAACATTAAAGGCACAAATTAATTTATATATCAGACAATAAGGTACTTTACATATAAAGAAGGTTAATCAACCAAAGGCCTGTGGCCTATGTTGTGTCTACAGACTTTTTTTCGATGTGTCTGTGAAAGTGTAGGAAAGTGTCTGGGTATAATGAGCCATACATTTTAGAGGGGGAAATCTTACCATGACAAAGTATTCATTAATGAAGTTTTTCCTTTTATAAATTTTGTGAGATTTTCTTGGAATTTACAGAATTTTTCATACCTTAAATATATATCCATATATATCTTCAGCTAAACTTAGGCATGTTAACAATTTTTTCTGTAGTAACTGATTAGAAGGACCTATAACAATTAAAGTAACAAAAACAATTGTTCTATAATTTGTTTACTATTTTTTAAAATCGTTCAACTTTTTGTATAAATAATTACTTCAGTAGCTCCACTCTATTATTTATCTTATTGTAAATATACTGTGCATACAATGATTTATTTATGTCATTTTTTCCATTCATCCATGCATCTTCTATTCCTTCTTATTCTCTCATTCGGAGTCACAGGGGTCTGCTGGAGCTCTATGACGTAAGCAATTTTGAACTGTTCGTGTAAACCAGAGTATCCTGAGTAAACCAAGGCAAGCACAGGAGGAACATACAAACTTCACAAAGAAATGTGTACCATGTGGGGACATGGTAACATAGTGTTGGATTGCCTTTTAAAAGATCTGGGTTCGATTTACAGCACCACCAATTTACCACCGTTGGACCCCTGAGCCAAACATGTAAATAGAATTCCAGTCTTGGTCAGCCCAAAATTTTATTTGGAAGCCTTCTGTTCCAGTAATATGACTCAATATTGTCAATTCTTAATTATTCATGCACCATAAATCAAACATACCTATATATATTGTACTTGCAACCACTTAGTTTGCTTATGCCTTAGTCTGGGCTCTGACATACAAGCCTCATTTACTTTACTGATTCTAATGAGCACACATACTCACATTAAGCCAAAACTTCCAGATATGACAGTCTTTTATAGACAAATCAAGAGACCCACAATGCTCCTGTATCACCTGTACGGTTGTCTCTAAAAAAACCCATTACCTATAATTACCACAATTACCTGCCTTTCTTTAGTTACTGCTTATTCTCTGGGATCATGTCTTTGGTAACACAATGACTAATTTAGAACTTATTACACAATGGGCTTAGCAATAGCAAGACTATGTATTGACATTCTGAAATTAATTCTGCCACCATATAAATCGTATTCCCTAATAATGTTATGTTCTCCTAGCATGAGACTCCAATCCACAGATTTAATAACTTTATAACACAAGAACAATAGCTTCCCACCATCTCCAGCAAAATAGTTCTAACCAGAATTTTGCTTTAGTTGCCGAGTCTGCAGACAGCAGCCTGATGTCATTTTAAAAGCAGACAAAACACACTATTTTTACCACCCAAACAATCTTCAGCTGTAATTTAGTCATCAGACAGCATTTTCATTTAATCCATCTCACATGTGAAAGCTATAGTGTCTCCAAAACACTTTCTCACATGTGCTGTACATTCATTCATTCATTCATTCATTCATTCATTCATTCATTCATTCATTCATTCATCTTTTTCCCTAATTTGACGTCACGGGGATCTGCTGGTGCCTATCACAGCGAGAAGAACACCCTGGACAGTTCGCCAGTCCATCGCAGGGCAACACATAGACAAATAACCAGTCACACACACATTCAATCCTATGGACAATTTAGAATCCCCAAACGACCTAATTTACATGTCTTTAGACTGTTGGAGAAACCAGAGTACTTGGAGGAAACCCACACAAGTGCAGGCAGAACATGCAAACACCGTACAGATAGATCCCCAACCTGAGAATCGAACCCGGGACCTCTTGTTTTGAGGTAACTGTGCTAGCAGCTATGCCACCACGCCATGGGCTGTTCAATAATTTCAAAATTACACACAACATTCATTCATTCATCTATCTTCTTACCCGCTTATTCCCTAATTCTGGGTCACAGGGGTCTACTGTGCCTATCCCAGCGCACATAGAATTGAGAAGCGGGGGTACACCCTTAACAATTCGCCAGCCCATCTCAGGGCAACGCATCGAAAAACAACCATTCACATACACATTCACTCCTATGGACAATTTACAATCACCAATCCACCTAATCTGCATGTTTTTGGACTACGGTAGGAAACCGGAGTACCCAGAGGAAACCCATGCAAGGGCGTGGAGAACATGGAAACTCCGCACAGAAAGAAAAAAATATATAGAAATTTTATAAGGTCCTTGTGTTGACTGCAGTGAACACAAGCTAAACATATTGATGAGATGGCATATCATGTGTCAGGAGTTGTTACTGTTTCCTGTGTCCCTCAAAAGGGAATCGAACCCAGGACCTTCTTGTTGTGAGGGGGCCGTTCTAAGCACTATGCCACTGTGCCAACCTTAAAAACAACATTAAAAAAAATGAAAAAAATGAATGCGACTCGAGGAGAACGAGTCGTCTTGGAAAGTGCTTTGTTCACTCGTACATGCAGTTCTCTTTTCGGCTCAGACTGCATCGGTTATCGTAATGGGTTGTCACATAATGCAAAAACAACTCAAATATGAAGACTTAGAAAAAGAACTAATAATTTCTCTTTCCGACTTAGACTGCGTTGGTTAGGATTCTGGGGCTTATTTTCAAAGATCAGAGTTGATAAAATAATCCCAAGTTCCCATCACTAATCTCTATAGGCACGTTTATTGCTCTAAATATCATTTCCTTTAATTAGATATTTCATCATGGTTCAAATAATATTTTAATAGATTGGAAGAATTGCTACAGGATTTTGTATATCTAATAAATAAAATATAGACTTTACTGTACTAGCCTAGCCAATTGCCAATTATTGTAACTGACCTAAAAACAGACAATTCTATTGCCACCTAATTTGAAACTCTACATAAATTTATTATATAGCTAATTGATATTATGTGAGGTTTGTTACACAATGTAAATATGCTGATATAAATATCTAACAAGTTAAGCTAGATAAAGTTAAGGCTGCACTGAATACCATGGGAATTAGATGTAAACCCAGAGCGACTTACATTACTCTTGTTTATACATCTGAGCAATTAGAGGTTAAGAGCCTTAATCAGGAGATATGAGTGTCAACTTCATGGTGAACCATGATCTTCCAATTAGCAGTCTGAAAGCTTAACTGCTGTGCTACCACCCTGCCTCAAAATGTAAAACTCATTAATGCCTTCATGGCTGAATGGCCACAACATCTAGTGAAAAACCTTCTCGTTGAAGATTGTTATAGATTAAATGTGAGGATCAACTTGGTAATAATGTCAGAGTTTTGGAAAGGGATGTTCAAGTAAAGGTGTGATGGACTAAACACTGAAACAGTGTATATGAAGTCCAAGCATGGTATGTATATCAACGGTGGTTTGACAGCAACCATCAAATGTAAAAAGGGAATGTGCCTTAATCTGGCTTCAAGGGTGACCCCGATTGATATTTGAAAAAGGTTAAAATATGTCCCTACCCAATCCACACTGTCAAAGTGATTTAATTACCTGTAATGGATATTAATACCAAAGTCTGAGAGGTTATCATACATACTAGCCCTCAGGGAAGCCTACAGTATGTTTTACTCTCAGAAAAAAAATTGACAGACACCATCCAAGTGTCCCTGACTTTCGAAACAGCGCCTGCAGACAAGCTTTAACATGAAGAGATTGCAGCCACATAACAGCATAGCAGATAACAGGTAAATAAAGCTTCTAGAGGAGTGAATTCAGCACAACAGCACTCCCAGTAAGAGGCAGTGCTCAGTAAGGGAGAAGATGGAATACAGGTTTTGGACCATTATTTTGCAGCGCTAACTCAGGTAGACAGTGAAAAGACCTTTGTTGTTTAAAGAGACTGCAGTGTAGTCTCAAACAGTGTGATTTATGGCTGCTACTGTTACCCAAGAGCACCTTTTTACAGACAGTAAAGATGCAGATCAGCCAGTCCTAACACTTTCCATTCATCACTCCCTGTGCGGCTCTAAGATTTGAAACAACTCCACCATTTTTGGCGATTAAAATAAAGCCGCAGAGGGTGTGGGAGAGGAAGAGGGAGACAAATAGACGAAGAGCAAGGGGGCAGGGGAGTAGGAGAGAGAGAGAGAGAGAGAGAGAGAGAGAGAGAGAGAGAGAGAGAGAGAGAGAGAGAGAAATGAAAGACAGTAGAAAGAAAGAAAGAAAGAAAGAAAGAAAGAAAGAAAGAAAGATGAGAAAGAAAGAAAGAAAGAAAGAAAGACAGAAAGAAAGAAAGAAAGAAAGAAAGAAAGAAAGATGAGAAAGAAAGAAAGAAAGAAAGACAGAAAGAAAGAAAGAAAGAAAGAAAGAAAGAAAGAAAGAAAGACTAACAGAAGAAGACATAAGAATAGATGGAATAAGAAAGAAGCCAAAAACTCATGCATGTTTTATTTTCAAACAGAAATATGGTGGTCTTTTAATCTAATCTAATCTAATCTAATCTCTCTTCCTTTTTAGAAAGTGTGCTATTCCTAAACGCAGTTGTCTAGAATGCATGTAATTTGTAGCATTAAATTATATCCCTAGTGGAACTGAGAGAGCAGAACACAGTTCCAGCCCGACAATGCCCCTGAGCTTCCTAAATACATGCTGGGAGTTGAAAACATGAGTGTCCTGCCCATATCAATAAACTCAACCACATTCTTGAGATTAACTAGACACACCTCGAAACCTGAACTTCCTAATACTATGCAGGCGTAGTGACTGAATTGCAATGAATTAGTCATGTGACCATATGAAATGGTGAGAAAGTTAATCGTTATTATAAGAGAAAAAGTGAGAATAAATCTAGAAGTGTGTGTGTAGAAAATATGGGTGCAATGTTCAGGTGTCCTAATGCCTTTATTCGGATCCCAGCATGAAGTTGCCTAATTGATACAGAAGCATCAACACCATATATTAGTTACTTATCTGTTCATGGCTTGTTTTTATGGAAGATCATTATATAATCTATTCTGCAGAGTTTAGACACATACATACATACATGTCAAGCCAATTATATTGGAGAGATGTACAATGAATATAAAAATATTCTCTTGGTCAAAAGGCGGCATATGAAAGTCATATATGAAAGTTTAATTAATGTTGCTCTCCAGTCGGATCCATTATTATGCAAATTTACACATTTGCATGATTTATTTCCATTTTGTATTAAAAAAAAATATAGCAAGACATGATAAAAAATGAATCATTAACACAACATTACACATAATAAGCATTTCTTTAATGCAAATGTCTCAAAATGTTACAAATATTTAATATTAGGGAAAGGAGTTTAGTTTATTGCGTTAATTGGGCAGGCCGGGCATTTGGTAACTGGGGGGTCAAACTAACGTCCAACAATTAATACCACCACTATCATGCCACGATTATAGAAATCATCAATACTATGCCAAAATAGTTAAGTTTGGGGTTAGCTGATCTTTCCTTACAATTTCCCCTCTTCCAGTAGTTCCATTGTGAATTTAAAAAATGTAATACTGTAGTAATGTGTGCAGATGTGTTTTGCTATTAGATGACAGCAAAATGCTGACAAGTTTATAGTTGGCCAGCTAGATGACCCTGCAAGGCGAATTTGATTCGAAAATCTGTGGGTAGATTAGATTAACATCACAGCACTTAGAGACTGAAATCTGAAATATCTGAATCTCAAAACTACATAGACGTACAGGAAGCAGTTCATCCAATAGAAACACTACGAAATGAAGGGAATAAAATGTTATGGAAGAATTAATAGATAAATGTAAGTCAGTACTTCGGAAAGACCTTGCTGGCTCTGACAGCCCACCATTGTGAAATAAAGTTCTTTGTTTTAAGGTTGTGAACTTTTAGAAGATACATTTAGACATTATGAACAATTTAAGCTTACAGTGTATGTCTTCATGCTAAAAAAATATTTTTTTTGACAAACATCTGGGACAAAGTGACAAAGCTGTTGTATTCTCTCTCTCTCTCACACATGTATATATTTCTTGATAAGAAAGCAATTTTTTATCTTCTTTCTGTCTCCTTTATTATTATGTCCCCCATGTGAATATGTCTTGTTTTGCCAGAAACACAAGGCAGCAAATAAAGTCTCTTTCTTGGGAGATACAGCTCCGGCATCCATATTCTCAGAATATTAGTTTCATGCGGATGGTTTTGTTGCGCTAATTCCAAGGGATATAAAACTTATTCCAGGTTTTGCTAGCTCAATGTTGCTATACCTAGGGACTTTTTTTAGCATTGTATGCAATACAGTGAATAAAACCTGAGCCGCCCTACTTTTATAGTGGATATTACCCTTAGCCTTTCCTTAGCCAGGGTTATTGGGTTAATTGGACATTAATTATAAGTTAAAATATTTACCATAAAATAATAATCACCAAAATCCAGGATGTTAGAGGGCAGTTTTTATAGCTTTCCATCGGTTCTACATCAAAATCCTGTAATGGGCTAAACACAAGCATGTGATGATGAAATAAAGATGAAAATTGATTAAGACAATCCCAGCTTTACTTTTTGTTTCATATATCAATGTGGCAACCTATTCTCATTAACCAATATGTAAACTGTACAAGTCAATGTACTAACATAATGCTTTGTTCTTAAAATTCTTAAAAAAGATATTCAGATACTAGTCTTTACATGAAAATATGATCATATGCAGATATTGGGTGGATCTAGAAGGGAACAAGACTGAGATCTCATAGAATAAGATTAGAATAAGACTGAATGGACAGGACAGACACCTATCTATCTATCTATCTATCTATCTATCTATCTATCTATCTATCTATCTATCTATCTATCTATCTATCTATCT
>JAOTRA010000002.1:12558986-12573047 GCA_026260255.1 Pseudolaguvia tuberculata | reverse complement strand
TATCTATCTATCTATCTATCTATCTATCTATCTATCTATCTATCTATCTATCTATCTATCTATCTATCTATCTGCATGTCTGTCTGTCTGTCGGTCTGTCTGTAAAAAATACAGGAAATAACCAATGCATGGGAAGAACATTCACTTTACAAACACAGAAGAAATATAATTCGAACCCCAGTCCAGACATGCTAATCATTAAAATGCAATTGACTGATATTAGATGGTAGATCAGGTGGCATTGACTGATATTAGATGGAAGATCAGGTGGCATTGACTGATATTAAAGTGAGGTAGTTGTCTGTTTCAGGAAAAACTATTTCACAGTGCTGGGAGAATCCTCTCCTCCCAAAATACTTTGAGTGTACTGCCGTGACACGCTGGCAAATGTTGTGCTGTCCAATGTCCAATAGTGGTCTGTGTGTCTCATCCATCTGTCTATGTGATGACATCACTCTCTCTACAGCAGCAGGAGGTAAGTGGTAGTAATTGTTGTTAAGTTTTTTCCAGTAACAGACCCTGTAGGTAGCTTAGTGGTGGGTCCTTGATGTCGATCCTTCTCATTGCGCTCACTTCTTGATTTGAATTGTCTGGACCCACTTTGAGCTGCGCTGTCTGGGTTAGCCCACCCACTGTCCATCTGGTTTTGTGTGTGTGTGTGTGTACAGTGGATATAAGAGGTTGGTTTACTCTACAGACGTTTATACACATCTGATGATTTTGTCTTACACCCACAGGCTGGTAGAATGATGGATGCTCGCCTGGGTTTAATTTGAGACTGAAGAATAAAGTCAGAGAAATGGAAGATATAATGATGGACTGTAGTGTTAAGGTTAAGAAGAAGTCTTTGTACTGTAATCATAATATTTCATGATCATTTTGGGTGTTTACATTTACAACATTTGGTAGACACCCTTATCCAGAGTGACTTACATTTCTTCCTTTTTTTATGCATCTAAGCAATAGGGGGTTAATGGTCTTGCTCAGTGGTCCAGCAGTGGCAACCTACCGGGTCTGGAATTTTGAAACCTTTTTTCTTTATCAGATAGTGTTTTTTCCACGGGATCCACTGATATACAAGATTTAACAGGACTGCACTTCTACAGGGTTTGTTGGCGCGTATCCCAGAGCACATGGGACGAGATGCAGGGCTACACCCGGTACAGGTCGGCAGTCTATCGCAGGTCACCTATAGACAAACAACCACTTACATACACATTCACTCCTATGGGCAATTTAGAATCACCAATCAACCTAACGTACATGTTTTTGGAATGTGGGAGGAAACCGGAGTACCTGGAAGATAGCGGGAGAACATGCCTGGGAATCGGGCCTGGGAATCGAATCCGGGACCTTATTGTTGTGAGGCGACCGTACTAACCCCTACACCACCGCGCTGCCCGCTATCTGTTCATAAACAAGAATTATATAAGCATTGACAAATTGCTGTTGTATAAGATGAATAAAACACAACAGAGAAAAAGGTTTCAGTTGAAGCTCCTTTGTTAAGCTTTTAGGAGACCCTTTTCCCTCCAAAAATGACCGACCATGAGATAAAAGATGTCCTTAATGGTCGTTTTCATGGTGCTCCAATAAAACAACATCCTGGATGTAGTTCAAAATGTTTGATGAGCTCCACAGGCTGCTGAACTTTTTGCAGTATGTAAAAAGCATGCGTGGGTTTTTACACGTTCTACTTTTTTTCCCTTTCTCATCGAGTGCCATGCCACAAGGCTTTTCGATTGCACAGTGGGAGCTTGGCTGTCAAGCAAGTGAGAAGCAGCTGATGCTTTTATCTGGAGACCATTCGGTGTCCAGTACAGAGATTCCATTGCGGTTAGCAGAGAATAGCAGAAAGGTGATTAATCTGGTGTGATGCGTCCAGTTAATATTTCAGGGATCTGTGATGAGAAATAGCTTTTCTGAAGAACACCACAACCTGAATCACACATCGGTTTACATCGCCGTCTGAGTGATACCAACACCAAGGATGAGATCAGCAGGGAAGTATGGAATTCTGGGATTTCAACACACAGCATTCTTTACTGACGTGGTGGAGTGCTGGACGGAGTGGATCGTGAAACAAAAAAGCTCAAAGAAGCTCTGGTTAAACTTTAAACCAGTGGAATTTTAAAATCTCACAGAAACCACAAACACAGTATTATTAATATTAATATTAAGACAGAAGAGGAAAAACAGGCCCCCTTCAGATTTCCACTTAAAAACACTCTATCATGAAATCTTACAATAAACAGATAGAAACATGTCCCGGTCTTGTTTGGTTGTTCAGATAAAACCTGGTATTCGCCCCCTTGTTTCTTTTCCCCACAGTTGGGAAGAGTGGTGGTGGGGGGGGGGGGTGTTACTGGAAAAGAGGTCAGGCCATCCAAAAGAGTTAAACAAGTCAGAATTTATGAGTAATAAACATGTGAGCAAAGCTGCAATTATGTGGAAGCCCACTGAGCGCCAACACAAAGAATCCTTCTGGGTGTTGGAAGAATTATATATTTATGAGATTACGTACATTACTGACTATCCTATGGTCGACTCCAAAATTATTGGCACCCTAAGTAATGAGAAAGAAATGGGGCTGAGAAAAATGTGTTTAATTAGTTTGATCTGGTAATTAAAATCCAAGTATACATAATATCATTTATTCATTTTCCCTAACTTGGGGTCACACCCTGGACAGATCATTAGCCCATCGAAGGAGCATACAAAAGGCAAACACACTCACATTCACACTTCTGGACAATTTAGAATCATCAACCAACCATGTTTTAGAACTGTGGGAGGAAACCAGAGTACACAGAGAAAACCCATGCAAACTCTGCACAGATAGATGAAAACTCCAACCTGGGAATTGCACTCTGGACCTTCCTAGGTTCCCAGGTTTGATTCCCGGGCTGGGGATCTTTCTGTGCGGAGTTTGCATGTTCTAATTTATTCTAAATTGCCCACAGGAGTGAGTGTGTGTGATTGTTTGTGTATGTGTGTAGCCCTGCCATGGACTGGTGATCTGTCCTGGGTGTACCCCTGTCTCTCGCCCTATGTGCGATGGGAAAGGCTTCAGCAGACCCCCCCCCCCCCCCCCGAATTAGGGAATAAGCAGGTTAGAAGTTGAATCAATGAATGAATGAACTAAATACAAATCTTTATTTACTATCATTTAAAAAAAGGAATAAAAAAGTTAGCTGATCTATATCATAAAAATAATTCCCAGCACACAGCTATAAATCTTTCCATCACCAGTTCATTTATTTACAATAGGAAACACCCACTGATTTCAGTCAGAAAAATGTTTTTATGGATTAAATCATTTATAAGAAATGCTGACTAAAGTTGATTTCCTTCCATAATACTGTTAAAGTCAAATAAACATTCTTTCCAGCCCATAAATAATAGGAAAACCTTTTTTCCCTCTAACACCTGGAATATCATCTATGAAAACTACACCTATTTTTTCCTGTTTACTTGAAAAAAATCCATCATCATCATCATCATCTGAAGTATAACACGTCTTAATCTTACACTAAAACGGTTACTGTACCCTGGTAACCCTGTTTCGATAGTAAGAACAGGAAATGAGAGCCGTTATGACGCCAAAGCCGCTGAAGTACAGTGTGAAATGAGTCAGCCTCTTTATAGATCTTTACTGAATGAACCGCCAGAAACCCGCATGCAAAAATAACAACCTTCTTTTTGTTTCCTTTTAGGTAAATACGCCATTTCAATCATATTTGAATAATGTTGGGAGCCAATCAGATAATTTAACTTGGAATGACCTATGAATACAGAAGATTGTAGTGTGTATTACTTAGCTTATGAGTAAATACTGATGAGTAAACACTCCTGAAGATATTTTTTCACTTATGATTAATCCGACATTTTCTGGAAGTATTGCGCTAGCTGCAATTGACGGCACATATGTCTGTAGTTGGTCACGATATCCGTCATCTATCTGCACGGCTGAGATTACAGGGCTCGATGACCCACAATTCGCTTATGTAACATTTCTCTTTCTCCCATGGAGCTTGCAGTTTACATTCATTCATTCATTCATTCATTCATTCATTCAATCATCTTCTTACCTGCTTATTCCCTAATTCAGGGTCACAGGGGTCTGCTGGAGCCTATTCCATATCACATATGGTAAAAGGCAGGAGTACACCCTGGACAGTCTATCCCCGGGCACACATAGACGAACAACCACTCACACACACATTCACTTCTATGGGCAATTTAGAATCATCAATCAACCTAATGTACATGTTTTTGGCCTGTGGGAGGAAACCGGAGTACCCAGAGGAAAGCCACGCAAGTGCAGCGAAAAAACGCAAACTCCACACAGAAAGATCCCCGGCCCGGGAATCAAACCCGGGACCTACTTGTTGTGAGGCGACCGTACTAACCAGACCATGCCGCTGCGCCGCCCTTCAGTTTACATGTTGCTGACTATAGCTTAGCAACCTACAGTATATGCATAAAGAAAACTCTAGTCTCACCGTAGTATCCACTGGCGTAACTTTAGTTGTAGGGATGTGTTTTGGTTCTGGGCTTGAGGCCTGCAGCACCACGCAGCCTTGTGAGCCCATAGTGATGATGACTGCAGCACAACCTCGGTTTAGCAGCTCTAGACCTGCACGTCCTGCGTCATCCACTGACGATACATGGGCCTCAGTTAACAATTCAGCCTGGGGGAAAGAACACAACGCTGTGTCAGCCAAAACATTTGTGGGAAAATCAAATAAATATTCTCGAAAAAAATCTCTCTTTACATTTGGCCATAAGTTTGTGGACGGCCTACTAGAACACAATAACTGTGTCTCCTATCAACTGTTGCCACAAATGTAACATACAGTTGTCTACAATATTTGTAGTATTACATTCTTCCCCTACTAGAACTAACAGCCATGGTGGGATAAGGTGCCCGCACCCACATGGGCATGTGACCCGAGTTTGATTCCCTGGCTCAGAGGGTTCCGCCTCTCTCTCTCCATCTCTGCCATTTTATCCCGCTGTCCTATCAATAAAGGCAAAACATATCTTTAAAAAAGCATGACAATGTCCTTGTGCACAAAGATCATAAGCTCCATGCACAGGTGTGGTATAGGTCGTGTGAAGTGTCGCCCCCATCGAATACCTTTGGAATAAACTGGACTGCTAATTCTTCAACATTAGTGTCTGATCTGACTAACAGCACAGGTAAATGAAAGAAATCTGTCCATCTTATAGCACAAGAGATAATATCCGCTGGATGATCATGATCTTCTCTGTTAGAGAACAGAAGTAAATGTGGCTTCCAAAACGTTTTAGACATCATCAGGGAAACGGCAGTTCCTGCTGTGAGGGTTAATCTGTCGTTTGATCTTTTCAGGAATACAGACAAAACACAATTCCAAATAGACTAAATAAAACACTTCCCCTTGATTGGAGGACCATGATTTTGGTCTCGACCTTAAAACAAAGAAAAGTATAAAAAGTATATTACTAATAGAAAAACAATATTTTGGTCAAAGGCAGCATGATGGCGTAGAAGTTAGCATGGTCATCACACAACAAGAAGGTCCTGGGTTTGATTTGATTCCCGGGTTGGGGGTCTTTGTCTATGTGTGGCCTTGTGATGGACTGCTGACCTGTCCACCGACCTGGACTACCCCGCCTTATGTATGACCCCCGTGACCCCGAATTAGGGAAAAAACAGGTTAGAAGATGAATAAATGAAATAATATTTTGGTCAAAATTTGTTGTTGCTGTTCCATAAAAGTAGCTTTAATTAATCTTTTTTTTTGCCTGTTTTACAGAATTTATCCTAGTTAATAGATTGGTAATGGATCAGCGCTAAGGTTCTGGGATAGCTGATGTAAAGGGTTCAAGCCACACTACCACCAAAGAAGACCAGGGCTCACGCCCCACCACCACCAAGTCTGCCACTGTTGGGTCCTTAAGAAAGACCCTTAACCCTTCTTTATTCTTTTTTATTCAGGGTCGCTGCACCATAGCTCTGACCCCCAACTTACTAATGGATATGCAAAGAATTTCACTGTGTTGTAAAAACTTACTATGGGTAGAAAGCCAATTCCCAGTAGTACAAAGTTCATCTCTAGGGTGAGTTTCATTCATTCATTCATTCATTCATTCATTCATTCATTCATTCATTCATTCATTCATTCATTCATCCATTCATTCATTCATCTATCCTGCTTATCACCAGTCACAGGGGTCCGCTGGGGACTATCCCAGCTATATAGGGCGAGAGGCAGGGGTGAACACGTCACCAGTCCATCTCAGGGCTACACACATTCACTCCTATGGGCAATTTAGAAATCACCAATCAACCTAATGTACATGTCTTTGGACGGTGGGAAAAAAACGGAGTACCCGGAGGAAACCCACGCAAGCATAAAGAGAACATGTAAACTCCATGAGACCCAAAAGACCCCCAGCTCGGGAATCGAAGCTGGGACCTTCTTGTTGTAAGGTGACTGTGCTACACCACTACGCCACCACGCCGCCCTGTGTGAGTTTCAATTCAATGTTGTTTCTATTGCACTTCTACCAGTAGATATTGCTTTGAAAGTCTACCAAAGCACAGAAAATGAATGAAATGACTGGAATGGAATGATCCCCAACGAGCAAGCCTGCAGAAACATCAGAAAGGAATAACATCCTCAACCCACAAGCATGGAAATGGAGACTTACAAGCTTAAAGCTATTAATGCTCACCCAACATAACTCTCTGATGCAGCTAGTATCTCTCAGCATCTATGACACTACTGTAGATGTGCCTCAGAGACGTTTGTGAAAAACCCCTTTTAGTTACTTTTACTCTTCCATGGCTACCTGCCAGAACAGAGCAACACTCGGATTACTCATCCTTTCTCAACCGATCTATCTGCTTTGGTGTGATCTCAATTATTTATCTTTCACTACCTACTAAAGGCGTCGGATGAAAGCATGACTAAAAGAAAGAAGGTTGAGACTGAGGCCCATGTGTACTGTGAGCTCTCACTTTCATGTCCCACCTGTACTTTTTTCCTTCTCCAGCCTCTTGGCCACATCACAGAGATCTCCAGGTCGCAGTCGTACCTCTTCAGCCTCAGGATAGTGTGACTCACCAGCCACACATCTGCCTTCTCTACTGTTTTTTTACCCCTCCTTTAACTGTTTTCCATTAATCTATGCCCCATCTGTCATCTCATCCAACCGTGGTGTGAGAAAGGGCGTCTCCGAATGCACCAGTTACAGTAAATGGGAGACTATGACACCCCCCCCCCACCCCACCCCTTCAGCACCACCATCACCACTGAGTACTAATCACTCAGACTATTGTAACTTCTATGCAGGTCGCGACCTGGTAGCTGGTAGACACATTTGTACCTTTCACCTGAAGCTTTTACAAAAGATAGGAGCATGGATTTAATCCCTAGAACTATCCAGCTTTATCTATTAGGTGCTTAAGCAAAGCCCCCAACCCTCAACTGCTCAGTTAAAATATTTAAAAATCATATAAAAGTCACAGATACTTCAATTAAGGGCATCTGCCAAATGTTGAAAATGTATACATTCATTCATTCATTCATTCATTCATCTTCTATCCCATTTATTGCCTAATCCAGGGTCTGCTGGAGCCTATTCCAGCTCACATCGGGCGAGAGGCACACATCAAACGCACATGGACAATTTAGACAGAAGTTGGCAGATTGCCTCAACAATCTGCCAACTTCTGAATAAATGAAAGAATACACCTGAACCATCTTGTTCTTCTGCTGATGGAAAATCCTGTTCCATCCTAAATTTTGATTAATCCTAATGTTGTTTCAGATTCATTGGGAATTCACAAAATAGCTTTTAATTTCAACATATTTTTTTTTATTGTGTTTTTCCGTGGGTCCCTGAGAAGCCTTTTTCTTCTCATATAGCATTGTGATATTATTACCATTGATATAATGACAATTACCAACCACAAAATTTTATGGGGAAGAAGAACATCATCCACTGAACCAGCCACACCAAAGCCAACATAAGGAGAACACGGGCAAAACTAGAACTGGGTTAAAATGGGTTACAAATAGATTATTTGTTTACAAAGATGGGTTTTATAGTGTCATATGATTTCTGGTCAGACTTATTCTCACATTTTTTCATTTCTTCTGTCCTAATTAATTTAATGAGTCTCTAGGGCAAGGGTCAATAGGGCAAGGGTAGATGGATTAACGTAGGTTAATGAGGTTAATGTGCCTTGCTTGTAGAGTGTTGTCCTGCTGGTGAAAAAAAAGAAATAGAAACTATTGTTTAAGTGTTTTTGGGTGCATTTGCACTTTCACCTCCGACTCGTTACAGCAGAAAACATCGGATTCCTTGTAGAAGTCAGGGTGGAGGTCTGGAATAGCCGGGGCAGGGTTAAAGACGGTCTTCACTGTAGGTGATACAGAAATAAAGAAAGTAAAAACTGTGCAATAGGTCATTAAAGGAGAGGTCCTGCTGCTTGTTCATTTCAGGAGAAACCCTTAACCCTGAAAAACTGGCATTTCTGACTTCTGAGGAAACAGCAGAACTAAAAGGATGAAGCCTTCGTTTTTTATGCCGTGCCGCAGTCAGTGTGAAACTCGCATAGGATTTCACATGATCTTCAGCAAATACCAGTTTCAGAATGATCCAAAAACCATGTAATAATAGTGCACCATAACCCGCATAAAATACCAAACCACTGTTTCATTCTTCCATCTCCTGACGTCTCATTTTTAACCCCCGAAACTCAGACACGTAAACTATGTATAAAGATGTCAGCATATTGATACACTAGTCAATTCTTCTGATCTTACATCTCATCTTGCATCTTTTGTTATCTCTATCAAGCTCCCTAAAAATACTGGAAGAGAATGCGTCATAATGGAGTCATGCATTGATGTATTCTCGCTTGCTTCCCTAGCATATCACTTTCTGTGCTGCATCACACAACCAGTATGAAAAAAAAAAAGAAGATCAGAATCGATCATTGCTTTTCACAATAACACAAACCGAGCAAAACTTAACACGTAACTTTTCTCAGCACTGCAGGTGTTAGTGTTCAGAACATCTGGCTTCTGACGTGTATTAGTGCAAACAGTGGAAAATTGGGAGTGTGTGGTGGTGTTGTATGAGTCACGTGTCTAATATACTTTCCCTGATCAATAAACTTCCCCTCATGGTTAGGTTTCATTATGAGATCTTTATTCACTACAGCTTGAAAATTAACAGTAACTGAAACACCAGTGAGACCAATAAAGGAAAAGTCAATATGTGGAATGAAGTGTGTATGTCCTTAAGGTAGTTTTTACAATAAGCACCAGTCTGATTCAATTAAATTCTTTTGAACCCTGGTGCGTTTGTGTTTCTCTTACGTCATCACAAACGCACATGGCAAACACACTGTGACTCAACATTTCGGTATACTATGGACAGGAAGACACTTTTTGATTTAGTTTCCTCAAGGTTCCTCGGTCATCTATGCTACATATGTGTAGTGGAAACCGATGATATCGTTATCAATCGAAACACATGGGGGCAGGTTATTTTACTTCCTGAAGTGGAGACCTGAAGACCATTTGCATTTATTTATCCTGGGAATCAAAGCACAGTTTTAGTGCAACAAATATTCCTGGGTCTGGGTACGACAGTCCGCTTTTTGATCCACATAACCCCTAACCCCCAAGGTGGCACAGGGGCATAGTGGAAAGTACAGCCGCCTCACAAAAAGAAGGTCCCGGGATCCGGCCGGGGATCTTTCTGTTTTAGTTCTCCCCATGCTTGCGTGGGTTTCCTTCGGGTGCTCCGGTTTCCACAGTCCAAAAACATGCAGATTAGGTAGATGGGTTATTCTGAATTGTCCATAGGAGTGAATGCGTGTGTGAATGTTTGTTTGTCTATGTGTTGCCCTGTGATGGACTGGAGATGATGTGTATTACCATTTGCCAATATAAATGATCACAAATGATGCAGCAATGCTTTACGCCAGGCTTTCACAGTGTCATTTTATTTCTCTCAGACAAATTTTCTAAATCCTAAAAGATTCCTATAACCTTACTCTACAATCTGCGGTCATTGAATTACTGACCGTTCCCTTACAATGACCATCATGTCATCTACCATGTAGCATGACAACATGTGTCATAAATGTTTTGAAGAGTTTTTAGAACATTTTGTTTTTGTTGACAGGAACTACACTACAGAGCTGGCCTGAATAAGTCTTCTCGTATTCCTCTATTTTTCACAAGTTTTTCATCAGTTTACGACAACTGGGATCCTTCAGGGTGACATTGGGACGATGTCAGCGCATGTCTCTCACCCTGCTTATCTCAAAACTCCTCTAAGACCTTCTAAAGACTTTATTCATTACAACTTATACTGTAATCAACACATTTACATTAGTAGAGCGACTTATCCAGAACAACTTACATTATTCACTGTTATACAACGGAGCAATTGGGAATTAAGGGTAAGCAAGGTTAAGTGGTCAAGGAAGAGGTGGCAAAGTAGTGCTTGGAATCAAACCCGTGTCTTTAAGTCTGCACGGTTTGCCTATTATTCCTATGCTGATATGATAGTAAATTTGAAAAGCAGCTTTCTCTTCAGGTTTTAGAAGAATAAAAAAGAAACAGCTTCTATTTTTAATCCATTATCCTACCTCATCACAAAACTCCCCGTTATAGATGAAGGACAAGCGTGCAGACAGAACAAAGACGTATTTTAATCGAGCAGGCTTGTGGAGGTGGCATGTGCGTAAATCGGGGCCTTATGAGAAGTGCTATTCACGCACGTCACTGCTTGACAAACTCATCCCGAGTGATATTTACATAATCTAAGCTAATAGCCCACTGCGCAACACTTGATATGCTCCGCTAAGACGAAAGCGTCGTCATCGGCACGTTGCTGGGTGGTTCTGAGGTGACGACTATCGGAGTGTAATGGTGGGGGGATGTGGTACACCATCTGCGGTGCCCATCTGTGCACAAGCCATGCCATGGTGCATCTCCAAAAATCCGGTGTCGAGGGCATTTTTCCATGCAGCGGGTACCTGATTGGGTAAGGTGTTAATGTATGAACATGTTGAGCAGGATTTCCTGTTTTTTTTCAAAAGGTCAGATGTCAAAGGCGTTTACACTATAACAAACACTATAAGCAACTTGATCAACCGGACCGTGAACAAAGTTTATTTAGTCGTAACAAGCAAAATGGACACTCTTCAAATATTTATGGTCTATGGGAGAAAAGGTATGGCATGAGGGGAAGGGGAGTGGTTAAGGTGTTGGACTGATACTAGGAAGACAGGAGTTCGATTCCCAGCTTCATCAAACAGCCATTGTGGGTCCCTGAGTGAGGCCCTTAACCCCAATTGCTCAGTTGTACAAATGAGATAAAATGTAAGTCGCTATCGATATGATGTAAATGTAAATGCATGAACAGGTCATGTGATTTATTCTCAAAAACATCCCATTTCCCAGTTATTTTAGATTTTAGAACTACCTTTCATTCATTCATTCATTCTTCTAACCCGCTTTTTCCCTATTTCGAGGTCACAGGGTTTGCTGGTGACTATCCCAGCACACATAGGATGAGAGTAGTCCATCACAGGGCTACACACACACACACTCACGCCTATGAGCAATTTAGAATAAACAATCAACTTAATCTACATGTTTTTGGACTGTGAGAGGAAACCAGAGTACCTGGAGGAAACCCACGCAAGGGTGAGGATAACATTCAAACTTTGCACAGAAAGACCCCTTGACCAGGAATCGAACCCAGGACCTTCTTGTTTTGAGGCAACCATGCTAACAACGACACCACCGCACCTGTAATGCTATGTACAAATGTATTTTTACTTTTCTTTGAATTTTAAGTTGGAATTTTTCCCTTTATTTAGCAGAAAGCACCATTATTTTTTGATAGCATGTCAAATTCTTCTTGGTAAATAATATAAGAGCCATCACAATGTACTGGATTATTTTATCCTGTAATTGTAATATATGGATGTCTAAAAGCGTATACAATTAACCGGTGGACTGTTTGGCGGTTTACATTTAGGCCGCATTTATACCACAAGTACCACAATGTGATACAACTGGACTTCGATGGTGTAACCAAAAAACAGCTGGATTCACATTTTTTTTAGATGGGTTTCAGGCCCATTGTGGAAATAATTCCGATATGTGCGCTAGTGTCTTCCATGTAAGCAGGCAGATCGGAATTATTTGTTGTGAATGTGAGTTGAAAGTCATTGAATAAGCGGCGGTGGTGCAAGCTGTCAGGTCGGGTGGACACCGATTGGGAATATACAGTATATATAACAGAGCAGATGTGTATGTTGATCTATACTTAAAATCTGTTCTGTTTGTAAACATTTAAAAAATTAACACGATATAAAGAACTTTGTGATCAAAACTACATTCAGCCATCTCTCCTCTTGTTTCTCCACAGATTATTGTTTTGTCAGTCTTGAAATATGGTGCAGGTGGCAAGATAATTCATTCATTCATTCATTCATTCATTCATCTTCTTATTCCTGCTTATTCCCTAATTAGGGATCACAGGGGTGGACACCCTGGACAGTTTGCCAGTCCATCGCAGGGCCACACATAGACAAACAACCACACACATTCACTCGTATGGGCAATTTAGAATGACCAATCAACCTAATGTACTTGTTTTTTTCTCCTACGTACAGTGGGAGGAAATTGGAGTACCCGGAGGAAACCCACACAAGCGAGGGGAGAACATGCAATCGAACCCGGGACCTTCTTGTTCTGAGGCGACTGTGCCAGTGGCAAAATAATGAATAATAATTTAGTTTTAGGACTATAGCTCTATTTTTTCCGCTGTGTTTAGTGTAAATACAGATGTTGGATACGGGTCGTAGATGGTAAAAAGAAACAATCAGATAAACTGTAGTTATTGCAAAGATCTGCAGTGTAAATACAGCCTTAGATTGTAAGGAACCATAAAGACTGAATAAGAACCGTAAATATTTCTGATACATAAACTTTTTTGATAAAATGAAAAAAGAAAAAAAAACGTGTAACAAAAAAGGGATATTAATAATATAAGTATAAACTGAACACTTGTTTTGTGGATTTTTCACATTTCACATTTTAAGTTTAAAAAGTTTTTTAATTGTTTGATAAAAACTGTTAATACTGACAATGATTAAATAAGAAAAAAAACATTTTATTCTCATGAAAAAATGAAAAAGGTTTTCACTGAAATCATTTAAAAAAAAAATTGATCACACGACCTGATCACACAATATTCACTGTCATGTGAGAATATTCTGTGTTCACTTGGGCTTGTTTGTGTGGGTTTCCTCCGGGTACTCCAGGTTTCGTCCCACAGTCCAACAACATGTACATTAGGTCGACTGGTGATTCTAAATTGTCCATTGGAGTGAATGTGTGTGTGAGTGGTTGTTCATCTATGCGTGGCCCTGTGATGGACTGGCGACCTTTACAGGGTGTACCCCCGCCTCTCGCCCTATGTGCGCTGGGATAGGCTCCAGCAAACCCCTGTAACCCCGAATACGGGAATAAGCAGGTAAAAAGACGAATAAATGAATGAATGTTATTGCATTTTATTTTAAATCTTTTTTGTATAATTTTTTGAATAGGCATGATGACATTAATATCTAGAAAGAAGAAGCTGGTTCTAGCCATTCGAGCCATGAGTAGTATTAAAATATCTAGAAATAATTTCAATAATCTTTATTTAGATTTTTTCTAAATAGAAAAAAAGATCAATTTAGATGTAGATGTAATTATTTGCAATCCGTATACACACATTAAGACTGACCATTGCTTTGTCGGGCCATTCGCAGGGCCTGGAGTGAGATGTGTGAGCTGATCTCCAGTTGGCACAGCAGCACTTTGGCTTTTTCCAGGACAGAGCGTGCCTGCACCAGATCTTCTTCCACCAGCAGCATGTTGGCACCAGCCACGATCACTATGGCATTCTCACCTACACACACACACACACACACACACACACACACACACACACACACACACACACACACACACACACACACAC
>JAOTRA010000002.1:12498876-12508919 GCA_026260255.1 Pseudolaguvia tuberculata | reverse complement strand
AGAGAGAGAGAGAGAGAGAGAGAGAGAGAGAGAGAGAGAGAGAGAGAGAGAGAGAGAGAGAGAGGGAATCCCTGACGCTCCTTCACCAAGGAAACCCAGACCCGCGTCTGAGTGCTGACGCAACTGCCCATTTTTGGAAACCTACGTCAATAACCGGCCGATACCAACTCAGTCTCTGTAGGGGGAAACACGGATCTACACGGACGTGGCTCATATTTGCTGTTCTTTAGAAATGTTTTAGATACACAGTTCGCCTACTGCTACAATTTATTATTGACATTTTATTATGCACGTACATCGCCTCACTACTTTACTCCTAAAACTTAACATTCTAATAGGTGATGTTTTCCCCCCCCGTTACAGCAGGACGCTGGTTCCACCCTAGTGCCGTGAACACAGGTTGGCGTTGATAAGCGCTCGCAAACGCACTACAGTGCCATTAAAGTGAGTCATCGATCAGCCAAACTCCGAGAAATAATAGGCACAAAGCAGAAGGCAGTACTGTGACTCATTTGTAGGGAAGAAACAGGACTGGAACCCGCCAGCACTGAGTTCATTCCACAAAGTAGGTGCACAAGAGACATTTCTCATTTTTATGGCATTTCTCGCAGAACAACTTGTTATTGCATCTTTAATTCGAACCCGCGTACTGGACCTAAAGAACCTGTAATAAAGAATAATTTTAAGTGACTCCTAGGATCTGGATGTTGAACTATTTTTCTATTATAATACGGATATTGAATTAAGCACTTTAAGATACGGACTGTCGCTTTGTTGGGAATTGTTTTTTTTTTTTTTTTTTGCAAAGAAGACTCAGACTCAGTATCGGAACTTATTTTAAACCTGTGAACCAGCGTTTTTAATTTATTTTTTTATTATATACATATATATAGTATATATTTTTGTTTCTTCTTCTGGATAATGTACCAGGAGTACTGCGGTGGCAGCGGCGCGTCCCCGGTGAGATTGGACTCCTACACGAGCGGAGCAGGCGGCAGTCCGATCTCAACCACCGGATATCAGGTAAAGTCTGATTGTACCGAATACACACTCCAATGATCTCTGCTTACTGTACCACCATTTACATTCCTGGGCTAATTTCCAAGCGTGGATCTAAAATCTACATTTCTCACATAAACACCGAGGGGGTCTTTAGTGGTTGAGGAATAATTTTGGCACCCCGAGGTCACATCCTGCCCTCTCTATCAATCCTACATAAATTTGCTTAATGATAATAAGATCCCACACAAATCATCCTAGAACAGAAATTGAACCTCGGTTTGAATCAGATAACGTAGTGTATTCGCATGTAATAAACGATCAGAGGGGCAATAGGGGCAAAGTGGTAGACGGTATGTTAGAGTTGAACGAAGAAACAACATACAACATAAAGAATATTAGTGCAATAATAATAATAATAATAATAATAATAATAATAATAATAATAATAATAATGGTTCAAAATGATTAAATTAGCTAATAAAACACAAGTCAATTGATTTTATTTTATTTTTATTTTAGGAAAACATTTCCCACTCTAGATAATAAACTGCACAATCAACAAGTTGTGCGCATTTACATTGAAAATAAAATAAATCCAAATAAATAAAAATAAAATCTAATGTGTTTACTTTATACATTACCACCATTGCCATTTTTCGAAGTGGGACTTTTTCTTTCGTAAATTATTGCGTAAAACTTCAGCTAAAACAATCGGAACGATCGGAACGACATGTTGTTCTGCGCGTCATTTCCGGAGTTTAACACTCATCGCACTATGGACTGATAGTCAGAGTGATATTAGTCAAAAAAGAATCATTTAGCAACCCCCCCCCCCCTCACATACCCTCACATACCCTCGCATATATGCGCAATTTCATTTTGGAGGAGACGCAATAGTGTGTGTGTGTGTGTGTGTGTGTGTGTGTGTGTGTGTGTGCGCGTGTGTGTGTGTGTGTGTGCGCGCGCGTGCATAGATGCACGAGAGCTCCTGTTTGTTTCGCGTCACATAGGACACGTAGAACATGTTCCAAATGATCAGATAGTCAAAAGTGGTAGCCTGTGTAGGTTTAAGTTAAATTGCTGATGTCAACATGTGGTTCGATTTGCGCAAAAAGACAAGATCATTATTAATGTTTGCTGACTAAGCAGTCTATAACTCCTCCAATAAAAATCCAACGCGCTTTATTCCCGAATAGTCTACCGGAATTGCGCAATACCTGCTGTTTAGAATGTGGGTTTAGGCTGTTATTTGGTCTTGTTCTTTACTACGGCAGGATAGTGCGCGGTTTTGGGACGCCGCCATTGGCTCAGAATCAAGTCCATCTTTTTTTTTTTTTTTTTTTTTTTTTACGCGTTTCCAGAAATGACGCGCTCCAGCACAAGCCCATTTTCCGTAAATGTTGCCCGTGTAAATACCTTTCCGCTAGAGAAACACTTCTGGGATGTGTGAATGCGAGGAAGTCCTCACATATGTTCAGGCTGTGCAGATGGGAAGTGTTTAGGGTCGAGTCCAAGCATTATAAAGTGCTTATCGGAAGCGCTTGTGAAACAGTTACACCACATGTGTAGGAGATATGGCACGAGATTTTCTCTGGAACCCTCACACTGCTCAACACAAATGACTTCTTTCTTTCTTTACCCCCCCCCCTCCTTACCCCTTCCCCAACGTTTATGTGCCCCTTGCAAGAATATGTATATGATTGTATAGCTGGACTATAACTTGGATATGGCCGGATGCGCACGGACTTTTACGCGGTGACCGTAAAATAGAACCTCCACACCGGACGAGACACTGGAACATTTCATATCTAAAAATAATGGACTTCCTGATTTACTGGAATAAATCTTTAACTCCCCCATACAATGAATCTGATTTAGATAAGGAGCCACATCACTCCATTCAGCACTGTTAGATATTTAATCCGTTTTTATTCCAGGTTAATTTGTACCTTGTTACCTTGTCGAATTGATTTACTTAAACAAATAAAAATATATTGCATAAAACATATAGAAACATATATTGCATATATTTATTTTTTATATATTTATTTCATTATTAAAAAATAGGCTTGATATTTAATTCTGGTACTGTTAAAATAAATAAATAAAAAAAAAAAAGACATGTACCTGAACTTTATGAACCTGCCTGGTTTCCTTTAAACATGTTTAGCTACACTTAATGGTTTTTGTGTAACCCGGCATACGTTTTGCTTGAAAGAAGCAAAGCGTGCATAAAAAAAAAATCGTATTAAAGGGTCGTATCAGTGATATTAAGTAAAACTGTAAAACCTGTGTGAGATGAAGGAAGGCTCGCGAGGCTAACATAACATTATCAGACCTGAACTTATCAGCCGATGTTCAGAAGGTTACCATGTTCATGTGTATGATCACATTCGTACAATTTTTATTTATCTGTGGAAAGCTGCGTTGAGACATGTCCACGGTTCAAAGCGCTATACGAATAAAAAATGCATTAAAAAAGAACAGTAGTGTATAACCATGAAATCTGAGCCAGTCCCTTAATCATGGGAAAATATCATGATATCATATCGATGACATTGTCATTATATTGATATCAAATATAATGTAAATGGAAAGCTATTGGAAAATATAACACTTCTGCAACGACTCCTTACTTTGGTTATCAAATCCATCATATATATTTCAGGGTTGTGTGTCCTAAAGGATAAATTTCAATACAATGGCTGCTGGATCACTGCACATTATTAAATCTGTTTAAAAACAGTTTTAAGAAGAAAAGGCATCTTTTGCCCAATACATCACTAAGGTCATTATCTTCATCCTAACAGACCACTGTGTGGAAATAATATGGGCTTTCCCACAATTCACACAGTGTGTCACTAGTAAAAGGAAACACTGTCAGTGGTGTTGCAGCATGTGGTGATTCATTATACTGTGATGACTACAGTGCATGAAACAGATAAAAGGTTCATGCACTAACATGAGTCATCACAAAATTTAGAAACACTTCGCATGGAAATGCATATGGCTTGAAGAAGCTCTTAAAAACCTGTTTTTAACAGATGTTGTTTTTTTCTTTTTCAGAAGTATAGACTCGACATGCCTGGTTCTAGCAGTGCCTTTATTCCAACCATTAATGCCATAACTACCAGCCAGGACCTGCAGTGGATGGTCCAACCCACAGTCATCACCTCTATGTCTAACCCATACTCACGTCCTCACCCGTACGGCCTCTCCATGCCAAACGGGCCTAGCCTTCTTGGTCACACAGCTCTCACACGCCCTGGGGTGATCCGCTCTATTGGCGACACCCGAGGACGACGCAAGCGAGATGAACAGGTTTGTGTTGGTTGTGTTATTGCGCCGCAGTTTTCGATCTACAGCATGTGATCGTACATATGATTAGAAGCCGTTCCGGTGGCTACTTGAGAGCTGATGGCTTTTTGTTTTGTTTGTGCATACAGTTGACACCAGAGGAAGAGGAGAAAAGGAGAGTGAGGCGAGAACGGAACAAGCTGGCTGCTGCTAAGTGCCGTAACCGTAGGCGAGAGCTGACCGAAATGCTGCAAGGGGTGAGTTTTCCCACTCACATTGCAGTCTAGAAAGCACATTTACCGTATACGGTATAAGGGAATGTATACAGCGTCTTTGTCAAAGCGCGTTGGAGGAGGAGAATGGAATGAAGGCCGGTGCACCTTGACGCCAGCTGATCTTTCTTCAGCTCCTTGTTTAAGAAAAGATACACTGTAGTTATAGCCTGTTTATTTCATCTCGCTGACCTTCAGAAGCTAAAGATAGCTACAAAGACTGTGTGGCTTTGAAACACCGGCGTTGAATGGCACAGCACAGGAATTAAACAGAAAGTACAAGCCGTGAAGGAACTAATTATCTCGACAATGCCATCTCTCAAGTGTCACCAGAGAGGAATGTGCTGCAAGGGGCTGAGAACCAATGTCTGATATTGTCTGAATAGGAAACCACACAAGCCATACGACTTCACACACTGCTATCTTTATCCTCCTCAAACTTTGCCAAATAATCACAAATCTTTGATCTCTTTCTCTCTCTCTCTCTCTCTCTCTCTCTCTCTCTCTCTCTCTCTCTCTCTCTCTCTCTCTCTCTCTCTCTCTCTCTCTCGCCCTGTCTCATTCGTAATTGTGGTGGCTACTTTGCTTTTAGCTTCCTGCTTCCTCATACCGATGGCATGAAGTCGAGGCACTCAGACGGAAGAGAATAGCGTCTAGCCGAGCCGTCTGATTTCTCTTAAATACTACCATCACCCCCCACACACAAACGCGCACACACACACACACTTGCACTCATACACTTGCACTCATACACTAGGCAGACAAGAAAAGCATTCTTTTGCACAAAAAATTAATAAGCTTTAAATTTACAAATTTAGAACTGTACCTGGATTCTATAGTTACTGCAATTAGTAGTGATGGGATTATTATCAGCAACAATGGATTGTTTGTTGGAGTCTGTTAAATATACTCGTAAGCTTCCAAATGGTTCACAGTTTGATATAAGGACAAAGTTGTTTTTTTTTTAAGTCAATGCACTGTTTTAATGTTCCGAACAAAAATCTTTTTGTATTGTCAAACCACAAGCTTTAAAAAGTCTGTGACCAGTTCCGTTTCTAGGCGAAGACACATTACGCGCTCGCTTTGGGCGCTACCAACGGCAGGTGCACCAATTAACAACCCCCGTTCCAATCCCACACGATACACAAGTCGCTGACATAATCGACCTCCACGCTTTTGATAAGGAAAATTAGCCCGACCTGTACTGTTCGCTAACTTAGATATCCGACAACGAACATGACGATCCGTACATCAGTGTTAGGTTTTCAAACATTTTTAGGTGAAAATAAATGTATCCCGCATGTATATCGCTTATTCTTATTAATTGAAAGTAAACACCCTGTGATGGACTGGTGACCCGTCCAGGGTGTAACCCGGCCTCTTGCCCTATGTGAGCTGGCTTAGGCACCAGCAGACCTCCAAACCAGAAAGATATTCTATTATCAAAAGGCAAATAAGGTAAGGGTAAATATTTTTGAGGCAGTTCCAAACATTGATCTATTTCTATTGATAATATTTGTATCACATAATTTCCCTTATTTTTCTCATTTAAAGAAATCCGAAGCAAATTTGAAGAGGAGCATTTCATTATAATAGTAGTGTTTTTTGTGTTACCATGGTGTATAAGAGGTTAGCACTGTTGCCTCACAGCAAGAAGGTTTGATTTGGGTTCTCCAGTTTCCTCCAACAGTCTAAAAACATATACGTTTGGTTGATTTAGAATTCTAAAGTGTGTGTGCGTGCATTTGTGGTAAAGTGTGGTATTGTTTGGGTAGAGCACTGCCGTTGGGGTGGTAGACAGACAGTAGTATCTTGCCTGGACTGGCAAATGGATTAGTTTGTAGTTTATTTAGATTTTATTTTTTTATGTATTTTATTTCCATTTTATAGCTGCCTTTCTATTTTTTTTTCCAAGAACAAAGCATTCCATTGGTTGAATTTTGAAACAAAAGGTGAACTTAATTTGTCCAATTATGCCAAAAAACCTTTATAATACGTGCCTTTACTTTTATTTTATCTAGTAACATTACAAAAGCTGTTATTCAAGTTGGTTGCCTTGGAAACTAGTGCAGGTATATTTCATGTCAGGTTTTTATACTCAATTTTCTAAATGCTTGATTGTTTTTTTTTTTTCCTTCTATCAATAAAGGAAACCGAAAAGCTGGAGGAAGAAAAAGCAGACTTGCAGAAAGAGATCGAGACTCTTCAGAAGGAGAAAGACAAGCTGGAGTTCATGCTCGTGGCCCACAACCCTGTGTGTAAACTTCCTCTAGAGGAGCGTCACCAGAGCTCTCTACCTGAACAATGCGCCCCTTTGTCGCTAACCACCATGCGTCCTAATCTAGTGTCCCGGTCGGCGCTCAGTACCCACAATGCTATTGTTGTGAAGCAGGAGCCCATGGAGGATGGGGAGGGAGAGCAGGTGAAGAGCCAGCATTCGGTCATAAAGCCAATTTGTCTGGGTGGAGGGATGTACTGCTCAGACGGAGACAGCCTCAACACGCCTGTGGTTGCTGCTTCCACTCCAGTATCCACTCCCAGCAACCCAAGCCTCATCTTCACTTATCCCAACATGCTGGAGCCGGATAGCCCTTCGCCCTCTTCAGAGTCCTGCTCCAAAGCCCACCGGCGCAGCAGTAGCAGTGGGGATCAATCTTCAGACTCGCTCAACTCGCCCACCCTGTTGGCTCTCTGAGAAACACAGCTCCGCACTCGTTCGTTGGTCCTTTCAGCTTAGCACTCTTAACCAACGAGTCCCTACACGGGACGGACACAAAACCTCATCTCTCTCCACTGAGTCGAGAACTTTCAAGGGCTATCTTGCTCTTTTATACTGAAATAACAGAAAAGGGAAATGTCTTGTTTTTTGTGTGTGACTATTTTCATCCATATGCCATTTTAGCAACAAAGATCAACCTAAATACGTGAGAATCAGACGCTGAGATTCAAGACATCGGGCCACAGAATTCTGATCCATTTTTCGGTAAAGGGAAACAATGCACTTCCTGTTTGCTCAAAACAGTTCGATCACAGAGATGTGTGAAGTCACATCCATGTATGGTACACAGTTTGGGATCGGACACTACAGTATCAAGCACATGTCAACAAAACCAGCGTGACATTTATGAGATTTTACACCATTCACCTTTTTGTATTTATGACTCGTGTTTCTATCGTCCGGTTGTATATTGTGTCCTGCTGAATTCCTCAGAAAACAAACCATCCTGTATTATTAAAGGCTGACCTCTTCTCGATATTATCCTGGCATGTTGCAAACCTTTTACGCCATTTTCATTTTCTATGTATATTCAAAACAGACCTACACAAACACACTTTTGCTGAAGTTAATGTCAGGGATCTTTTATCTGTGTGAACAGGTCGCACAAGCATTAAGTCATACAAGCAATCATGTTAGAAACATAGGCGTGTGTACCTGAGGACAAACTCTAGCCATATAAGGTTCAGCCTCAAACCCTTTACACGGCAATACTGCTTTTTATTGGGGTAGTCACTGTGGTATTTTAAAAAAAGACGAAATGATGACTATGTATTACTTTTATAGTGTACTTTCATGGCTTGATCAATAAATCGGTTTTTGTGTAGACTTACAGCTGAGACATAAACCATGCCAAATGGACGCTTGTCCCTCCAGCATTGGTCGAGCCTCCATTCTCAGACATACGAGCAGATGCACTATTGTTTATTTTAAACTACATTCCTCCTACGGTCAACCATACAAGGACGCCGCCTGTGAGGCTCAGAAAAATGTTATCCCCCCCCCCCCCCCAAAAAAAAAAAAACATGGAATTTTTCTGGTTGTGAAGAAAAAATATCAATCGCAATATTTCTGAGTGAACTGTTTACTTTCGAAAAAGCAGACGGGACAAAAAAAATTGGTGGACCTCTGCCGCTTTGTGAGACTAAAGAGAACAAAGCAGAATGATGGTGACTTGAAGATTTGAAGGATTTATTCGTCGTCACTTATTTATGAGTCCGCTGAACAGAATTGTAGTGTTTTGGAAAGAGTTTGATGGGAAAATCAATGATACCAAAAAAAGGCACACGGAGACTGAGAGTTCTATCCAGTCTGCCCAGAAGTCCTTGATGATGATGATCAAGCCATCTTCGAGACCTATATATATATATATATGTCCTGCTTTTCTGACCAATTGTTTCTCTTTTGTAATTGCTTTAACTGTTGAAAAGACGGAAAAAGGATGACAAAAACAGCAATATGTATGTCAGTGTTTGTTTCTTTGGTTATTTAAATGGATTATTATTATTAGTAGTAATAATAAAACATCCAATTTTGGTATTTTTAATAGTTGTACTTTGTATTGTCCATAAACATTTTTCAGTTATGCTGGTGGGTAATCTTATGCTTTTCCTTCTTTTCAACTTGAATGAATGCACCTCTCACATCCCATCGCATCCTAGTAGGCAATAACACTCCACCATCTTTTTAACGCAGAGCCATATGCAAACGTGCACAACTTTAATTAATAGGATGCATCGCAAACTTTATACGGTGTATTCATGGGAAGTACGAATGAAACTAGAAAAGGATGTTTTCTGGGATGTGGAAAAGATTTAATACAAGGATCTGGATTAAGATTAAGATTAACCCCTGCACAGAACTGGTGGGCAAGGTGCATTCAATACTTTGGATTATATCATTTTTCTATGAATATGAGTGGATGACTTCACCTGATGCGATGATGTAAGAAATCCTGATTCTTTACTTGGTTGACATGAGCGAAAATATCATGTAATGTGTGTGTGTGTGTGTGTGTGTGTGTGTATGGAGTTGTATGTGTCTGTTGTGAAAAGGACTATAATAAAAACAAAAAGTGAGATGATTGAGATGAGTTGTTTCCATGCTTACACACACACACACACACACACACTGATTTTCTATCCGGTTGAGGACTCTTCATAAGTGTGCTGGTTTTATACTGTACAAACTGTATTTTCTGTCTCCTAACAATGACCCCCATCCTTAACATTAACCCCTATATCTAACAATAACCCCTACACCAACCTTAACCCCTCTTTGTAACCTTAACCCCTGTCCCTTACCTTAAACCCTATCCATAACCTTAACCCCTGTCCCTCATCTTAGAGGTTAGCACAGTCAATTTCTATTTGGTAACCTTAATAAATGTTCTCCCATTCATGATAGCTGGTTTTGTTGGTCCTGTAAAAACACAAATGCAGTAAACTGAGATTTCGATCGATAAACCTTTGCAAAACCTGATGGAATTAACCAACGTGTGGGTTACCACATGCAAAAACATACCAAATATCGACGGCCAACATTTTTCAGTCACGTACATAAATTCTATCAGATTGTTTCCCATTTTTGCTATTGCTTGAAGCTCCAGTCTTCTAGAAGGACCTTCCAGTCCAATGTTGTGCTTGAATGTGAGATATCTCTTCATTCAGCTCCAACAGTATTAGTGAGATCAGACA
>JAOTRA010000002.1:12480147-12498776 GCA_026260255.1 Pseudolaguvia tuberculata | reverse complement strand
GAATTGACGGGGTTGTATGGAGAGAATTGACGGGGTTGTATGGAGAGAATTGACGGGGTTGTATGGAGAGAATTGACTTAGCATATAGTGTTCAAATGGTCTGTATGTTAACTGAGTTACTTAAGGTCAATGTATCTGTTGGCCATTTTGCTGTCCCTCAGGTCAGTACTGTATGCCAGAGGAAGGGATAAAGCTGACTCCAAAAGAACAGCTGTTATCTGCAGAGGAAGTGCTGACCCTGGCTCGACTGTTCGTGCGAGAGGGGGTGGAGAAGATCCGTCTGACTGGAGGGGAACCCCTTATCCGGCGCGATGTCCTCCACATAATTGGTAATATTGGTGGGATTTTTTTCAGTGGCCAATTGTAAGATCAGGCTTCTTTTCCCAGCGCCACCAAGTTATTGCTGTTTGGCCCTCAAGCAATCCTCAATTGCTAATTTGTATAAAATAAATAAATGTAAGTAGCTCTGTATACAAGCGTCTGCAAAATTCTGATAAGATAGAAATTGTCATGATAAGATAGAAGCCGTGGTGTTTTTAGCTTATTTTTTGTGTGTCCGTAGCGGAAATGAGGAAAATAGAGGGTCTCAAGACAATCGCTGTAACTACAAATGGCATGAACCTTGCCAAGTTGCTGCCCAGTTTAAAGAAAGCTGGAGTAAACTTACTCAACATCAGTCTCGACTCACTAGTGCCAGCCAAGTTCGAGTTCATCGTCAGACGCAAAGGTGAGCTTTAGCAAAGTTTTTCATTCCTGGAGAACAAGAAAGTGCAGTGCAGTCTACAGGAACTGAGTGAGCAAAGATGGGAGGAGTTTATACAGTATATTCTGTCGTTCTCTGACCATCACATTTATATGTGCTTCTGAAGCCCATACCGTGTTTCCCCAAAAATAAGATATTCGGAAAAAGTAAGCCGTAGCAGGGTTTCCTAGTATGTGCACAATATAAGCCATACTGCTAAAATAAGACACAGCGGTGGATGTGGCAAGGCATGGCTAAGCTTAACGGCGCGGAGCAGTGAAGAAGACAGGCAGCCCTTATCATCCACTCATTTAATAAGAGTTCTATTGCTCGACATGAAAGATTGGGGTCAATGGTTCAAAAGGAAATGGAGTCACATAAAATTCAGGATGGAATTCTGAGAGTCATGACGTTGTTCCAGAAGAAGCTGACTTTAACTGTATTTGAATAAATGTTCCTTCTGTTTCTTAGCACATAGCGCTAATAATCAGGGAACCTCCCCTTGTTTGTGGGGTTCTGCTTATTGTTTTTTTCTAGAGTTTTCAATAAATATAGATTGTTGTACCATACTTAATAAAAATAAGCCATAGTGTGTCTTCTTATTTTTGGGGAAACACAGTAGTAGATTGTAATTTCGAATGGTTATTCTGTGAGGTTAAACGGGAGCAGCTGGAAGGAGAAGAAGAAGATTCTGTGAGGTTAAATGACTTGTATTAAATGTTCTCTTGAACCCTGATTATGGTTTACATGGGCTGCACAAGTATTGAGGAAAAAATTGGGATATTTAGCTTTTCTGTTTTATAATTTGCAATATAAGAAATTTTAGTCAGATGATTTGAATAGCTGTATTTGGAAAGTATTCAGTAATTTAGATTGATTGGGCTTGAAGCTGTGTAAAATCCAAATTAGATTGGTACTGTGTGTTTTACTAGAAAATCAGATACAAAAATTAAATAATAAAAATTTAACTCTTATTTTCTATTTTCTAGTTGTCAGCTTGAGATCACAAGACATTCCATCGGTGGTCTTTTTTCTATGGTTGAATATGTATTAAGAGCAGCACGGTGGCGTCACAGCAAGGGTTCGATTGTCAGGCAAGGGGTCTTTCTGTGCGGCGTTTGCACGTTCTCCTTGCACTTGTGTGGGTTTTCTCTGGGTACTCCGGTTTCTTCCCACGGTCCAAAGCACTGGGCTAGGTGCTCGGATAGGCTCCAGCAAATCCCGTGACCCCGAATTAGGGTTCGAAGATATTCGAATGTATTTAAGTAGGGTGTGGACCTATGATACAGATTTAGCATAAAAATGTGTTGTTTTTACTTCTATTGCTGACGTAGCAAATATGTAGCACAGCAAATGCAATAGCAGACTGTTTGCCCTCTGGGTGGTAGATCTCTCAGTTTAAGAGACAGATGGAGCAGTGTGACTCAGGAGGAATAACAGCAGTACACAGGAAAACATGGCAAGCATGTGCTGTAAAGTTTCCTTCATTTCTGCTACTCATGCTTATTCAAAGTATTTATATACAAGCATGGCCACGAGAGGGTAAGTAGGTTTAAAGGTACGGCTAGCATGGAAGGTCCTGTATCTGATCTCAGCGTAGCTTTGCTTTCCATTTCTTATTTGGTTTTTGTTCTTTTTATTACTCATTCAGGGTGGGACGGTGGTGTCCAAACACAGTTCAAAAACATACATTAAGTTGATTAGTAACGCTTAAATTGTCCATAAGAGTGATTGCGTGTATATGGTGTGGTTGTTCATGTATGTATTACCCTGCAATGGACTGACAATCTGTCCAATGTGTACCTCTTTATTTTATAATGACCTGTAAGTTGTTCTGCAAACATGTCTTAAACTGTTAAACTTCTCTCTTGTACAGGTTTCCATAAGGTGATGGAAGGTATTGATAAGGCCATTGAACTGGGTTACAATCCAGTTAAGGTAACTATAACTAAAGCTTAATTCAAATGCTGCTTATATATCTACAAATATCTGTACTATATCTGCCTCTATCTGACATGTGGTCCCAGTGACTCCCAGTAGTTAGGTCCAGTGTATCATGTTTGCTTCGGTTGCAGGTGAACTGCGTAGTAATGAGAGGCCTGAATGAAGACGAGCTGCTTGACTTTGTGAATCTGACCGAGAAGAAGCCTCTGGATGTACGCTTCATAGAGTACATGCCGTTTGATGGTAAACCTAACCATGGTTCTTAAACATATCAAACCTACTGTTGTTTTGTGCAAAGGCATACAACTGCTTGTATGTGTGTCGTATTCTGCAGGTAATGCGAATTAAACAGTAAAGGATCAGCAGAAATCATTAATTAATGCAGATTAATCATTAGTTTTATTTATTCACTAAAGTCTCCATCAGTTCAGTGTCTCAGACACTCGACAGTGAAGCATGTGATGCCATTCTTTCATTTTACAGGTAATAAGTGGAATTTTAGAAAGATGGTAAGTTACGCAGAGATGCTGGATTGCATTAAGCAGCACTGGCCCAGTTTGGAGCTACTTCCTGGGGATGAGACTGGCACCGCCAAGGTCAGTGCTGATTTTTTGGGGCCACTTTTTAACTTTATTATTAATATTTTTCAGCAGACAAGTTCAAATAATTAGTGCAGTAATTTCTACCTTTAGGTCCTCAGGTCCTTTAGGTCCTGTTACTCATTTAGGAGTCACTTAACACCTAAATAGATCTAGGACATAAATATATTTCAGATATGCTCTGTGAATATAAACCAATCAGATTATTAGGATTAAATGACATTATTAGGATCAAATGCCTTAACAAGGAGAATCTGATTTTAGCCATTACGTAGCCTGTCATTAGAACCAGCTACCGGGAGAGATCAATAGATTTGTAATTAAATCTATATAAAGTATAATGATGATAACTGATGCTGGTGCATGTGTATGTGGTCTCAGGCTTACAGAGTACCAGGATTTCAGGGACAGCTGGGATTCATCACCTCCATGTCAGATCATTTCTGTGGCTCCTGCAACCGCCTGCGCATCACAGCTGATGGCAACCTGAAGGTACTTATGTGATGGTCCCTATGATGTCACACATTGCATTGGAAAGCTTTAATCAGGTCATGTTTTCTGTTTGGACCTGTAATATATCTGTGAACTTATGTTGCAGGTGTGTTTGTTTGGAAACGCAGAAGTGTCTTTGAGAGACTGTCTGCGCTCTGGAGCGTCTGATGAGGAACTTTTGCAGATAATAGGAGCTGCAGTGGGAAGGAAGAAGAAACAGCACGCTGGTACGTTCAACTCTAAACTGAGCCTTTACAGGGACAGGATATATTTGTCCTATTCAGTGTTGTAATGGTCCTGAAGTCATAAATCTCCACAATCCAGATTTTCTTATTGTTTTCTGAAGAAACACTGGTCATTCACATCGATTAATTCTGCTGCAGTTTGTCTCTTCTATCTAAATGTTTCTGTCATCATCTGCTATAGGCATGTTCAGTATATCCCAGATGAAGAACAGGCCAATGATCCTCATCGGTGGGTGACACAGCTGTACGTGATTGACCTTTTATAAAGAATTCACTTAGATAAAATGTCCAAATAAAAATATATCAGGCTTTAACATTAGAAAACAAGGTGAATGAATATTAAAAAGGAGTTTCGGATCTCCATTTTGTAGAAATGACGCAAAGTATTCTTATTGCCAGATTTTAAAAAAAGAATTATTTTCTAGGGTTCAGAAAGCAAGTAAATGTTCCTGTTTCTTGAATTGTAATAACACAGGAAATAGTGTAGTGTAATATAATAATAATTTAGTTAAATAAAATGCTTTAATGCCATTCCTTTTGTCCTTAGCCGGAGAAGGCAGTCAGCAGGAAAAGAAATTGGTCTCTACTTTTTCCAAAGCTCCGCCAGTGCCATATCCTGAGAACCTTTCCTACCTAAACAACAGTATCCAAGCTAATGTGGACTTAAGAAATAGCACCTTTACCATGAAAGCACCAGTTTCCACAAACCTCAGCATCTCTCATGAAAGCAAGACAGCACAAAAGTTCTCCCATGTTTATGAAAAAATGAGACTGGTTTTCCTCAAGGAAACTCACACAGATCTGAATAACGCACAAGGACTCCTTAAGTACAGCTCATTGAGGGGAGTCCAGTCTTTTCCTAGCACTTTATTCTCTAAACAGAATCACTTGATGCAGCAACAGGTGAAAGAGTTCCACAGTCAAAAGGATGAATGTAAAAGTGTGTCTGGTCACCTTCATGGAACCTCTGATCAGCTCACCCACACTGACACTCATGGCAAAGCCTCAATGGTGAACATCGGCGATAAAGAGGTGACCCATCGTACTGCCACGGCAGGTGCCCATGTTCTTCTAGGCCCAAAGACTTTCTCCTTGGTCCAAGCCAACCAAATTGCCAAAGGTGATGCTTTGACAGTTGCACAACTAGCAGGCATCATGGGTGCCAAGCAAACATCTAATCTTATTCCACTTTGCCACTCCGTATCCCTTGACCACACTTCCATCAAAGTGGAGCTGCTGGAAAAGGAACATGCAGCTGTTGTCTTGGCAACCTGCCAGGCAACAGGCCGTACCGGCGTGGAAATGGAGGCTCTGACTGCAGCCTCAGTCGCTGCCTTGGCGCTCTATGACATGTGTAAGGCAGTCAGTCGTGATATAGTGATAACCGACATTAGACTTTTGAGTAAGACAGGAGGACAACGGGGTGATTATCATCGCACCAGCTAAAATGCCACCACACACAGAGATCATTCATAACAAATAATGATGGCGTATTAACTAAGTTAAACAAAGGTCTTAAAATACTTTATAGTGCCTTTAGCATCCTTTTAATATTTTATTTAAATCTGTTTAAGATTTGCAGCTTGTGTAGCAGGAAAATCTACATCATGACCAAAGTATTTCTGTTGAAAGATTGTGTTAACGAGCATCGAGTCTGTGAGTGGACTGGCGGCCTGTCCAGGGTGTCCTTCACCCTATATGCACTGAGAGGCTCAGGCAGACCCTCGTGACCTAAATTAGGGAAATAAGCAGGTTAGAAGATGAATGAATTAATGAATGTTTTGCCCTATGAGCTGAAAGTGCAGTGATGATCTCTGAATGTCCTGTGAGATTTGATCAATGAAAGCTTTCCTTTCACTTCTCTAAAATAATTAGTGAGGAAATTAATAAAGTGTTCTAATCTGGTGAAGCAGTAAGTTTCCAGATGTAGGAACACACACATTTTAGATAGATAGATAGATAGATAGATAGATAGCACTTTTCATTTCTGAGATCTGGGTATTTGGGAAAAATGGATTGCATCTAAATTTGTTTACATTAGTCATTGTTTTCATATAAAAAATTTAATTTGTGTATGTAAACTTATGGAACACCCTGTAAAAGATGTACTAGGCCAATCTTTTGCTATTTGTCAATTAAACTGATAATAAAAATAAAGTAGTCCTGATTACTAGAAGCCACTGTTTCTATATTATCCTTTAAATGAACCTTATAGCCTTCACACCGGTGAATTGCTGAATTGTCAGACTAACGTTGAATCAGAGACGTTTTCATTGTATTCTCACGTGACTTGAGAAAGAAAGCTAAGTGCTTGTTAAAGGACCCAGTCCACTTTCTTACATTGATACAATGTCTTTCATTTACAGTCTTGTATTAAAAGTAGTGCATTGATAATATAGCAGTAGGTAAATGGACCGCTTATGTTTCTTGATATTGATGTTAACCAGGATGTGGGAACCCTGAAAACATTGTTTTTGATTCAGACACAATGGAAGGACTTTTTAAAGGGGCCTTGTATTTTGCAAGTAGGATGTCATTTATTAATCTTGTTACATCACTGTTACATGTTTTCATCTGGTTGATGACTTTAGAAAACCTGGTTGGCGGCAGATGGAGTTGGTGGGTGGGTGGATTCTCATGGAGTTTCTCCTGAGATTAATTTTTATTATTAGTAACAGTGCATTATGGGATTGCTAGAGTGTACTCCGATCTTTAGTGGATTTTTAAATTTGATTTATACAACCATATAAATTTCTTTAAATAAACCAAACGTGTCTGTTAGATTGGACGGCGTGGGGACTAACACACCTCATCGCAAGAAGGGTTCAATTGCTGAGGCAGGGGGTGTTTCTGTGCTGAGTTTGCATGTTTGGGTTTTCTTAAGAGTAGTCTAGATTTCTCACATTTCATCTTGTGTACTAAGATCCAGCAAAACCCTGTGACCCCGAATTCCAAATGAGGAAGACGAACGAATGTCTGTTAGATTATACAGCTAATACAGATAGGGGACAGTGGAGACTCAATGGTTAAGGTGCAGAGTTGTTGATCGGTAGACCCCACTGTTGGGTCCTTGAGCAAGACCCTTAACCCTTCCAGCTCCAGGAGCGCTGTATAAATAGCTGACTGTGCTCTGACTCTCAACTTACTAAAATGGGATATGCAAAGAAAAACATTTCACTATATGTTTTACTGTTTCCTCCCTTTCCCTAAAGTAAGACTTTACACTAGCCTGGTGGTTAAGGTGTTGGACTAATACCAGAAAGACCAGGGTTCAATTCCCACCTCCAACGGCCAACCACTGCGGGCCCTTGAGCAAGGCCCTTAACCCACAATTGCTCAGTTGTAAAAAGAGCCCAAATGTAAGTCGCTCTGTATAAGAGCATCTGCCAAATGCCAAACTGTAACTGTATAAATGATAAGTTTCCCCATGAACAGCAGAGGGCAGTGCTGAGCTTTCATTCAAGAGAACAAGAGAAAACAAGCAAGGCGTGAAGGGAAACAGGTTTATTTTACCCTACAAAAAGATGCATGGCGAGCAAAAACAAACTTTAGAAAAACAGAAAGCTATTTAAACTAGAGAATGGGACATACAAAGACCACAGTATAGTTACTCATTTATACTCCTAATGTTTTTGCTTTAATGTTTCGTATACATACAAAAGATTGCAAACTAAATAAGAAATTGGCAAATAAATAGAATCAATTTACAGGAAAAAAAATATTATTGGAACATTCCTCAATGTATTTTACTTCTTTTGCTTCCCCCTTTCAACTAGAGCGGCGTACCCCCCCCCCCCCTCCCCCCCCCCCCCCCCCCAACATCTTTACATCTATATACTGGTGGTCCTATCATGGCATTCCTTTCCAAATACTTAATTTGCACAATATACAACTTATAGTTGGACGAGTGTAAGAGCGTTCAACTGGTGTATTCTTCCCTAGAATATATATCCTTTCTAGGACAGGACCATATTTGTACACCACTTTACCTAAACGAGTGCTTAAAGTGAAAGGCAACAATACAAAGATAGAAAAGGATACAAAACGGAGTGATGCACACTGAGGCAGGAAACAAATCTTACCAAACCCAAACCAAATGTGTTTTAAAGTAGACAAAACAGTCCTTAGTTGACCTGATGAGAAGGTTACCACATCCTGGGGTCAATAAAAAGCTCCAATCAAAAGTAGGAGCCGGTTTCTTAAATAGCTTAGAAATGTCCATAGCTAGAAAATCATACAAAACACAACCCTGTTCTACTTTTTCGTTTGTCCTTAAGGTTGTTGTATTTTTTCTGGCTTTTTCGTTTTTGTCATCTTCTTTTTAACAATAATGAAAAGATAAATGAGTGTTTAAATAAGGGGGGGCAAAAGGGGTTTGCAAAAATCCATCTATTAAAAAAGTGCATCAAGCAGCAAGCTACATTTATTAATCTTTCATTGTTGTTTGGTCAGTCAATGACCAAATATACAAAACAATACTAGACGAAACTAAGAAGAACAATTAGAATAAACATAATACTGATGGTTTTGAACACCCACATGGTATCGGGCTGAAAATGAAAGCCCCCTCTCTTTTCTGATATTATTTCGGATGTGAGAGCCATACCAAAGTGTCCGTATCTTATTCTATTTGGGCAACTGCGTTACAATAGTGTTTTAAAGACGAAACAACCCTTTCACCCCCGAGTCACACTCCCATCTGATCTTTAACCCAAGAGTTGGTACTTACTGGCACATACTGATATTAAACAAAGTGTTAGATGATTTCCAGCACCGACATCTAATCCTTTAACCGTGAAATTATTATATAAGGCAGTGTTAATTCGTTCAGTCAGACCAGACTCTTAGTACTTTGGGTAAAGTATTCAAAATAAGGAGGAAACCCGTCCCTCTGAAAGGAATTACCAGAACCTTTATTGTAAGGTCGCAAAGTCCACCGTTTGGCTTGACGAAAAAGGATCCGAATCATTAGTGGCCAATCATTGGTAAGACACACCCGACATTTTACCTATGGTTCAGCTATGTAGCTGCTTTAGAATGGCGAAACACACACACACACACACACACACACACACACACGTACAATCTACAATCAGAATAAAGCTAACTCTTTGAAACTTTTTTCTTTTTTTCATCCCATAGCACAAGTACCACAACAATCTTTTCTTTGTCTAGAATGTTCTCCTGATTTTCAGCTTTCACGCTTACGTTTGTCATCAAGAACTTAACCATGACCTTTGTTACTATTTTAATCTCTCCATCTTTTTATCTCTCTCAAATCGTAGGAGCCGAATCCCCACTATGCCCACATGGTCTTTAACAACCACAACACTGTGTATATACATGAAAAACAACATTCGATAAAACTAGTTCATTGGCGTGGGAATTGTTTGTAACCAAACCAACCCTATTTAGTTTCGTAATTGTCATCACAAAATGAGAAGTGCACTACTTTGGTGATTTATTCTTCACTAGTGATGGGACATTGTAGATATAAATCCCAGATCTTTTTTTTTTTTTTTCGATGCGTGCAGCAAATACCTACAAAAGAAAAAGTATTACAATTACAATCTAGAAAATATAAAGAACTAAAGAAAAAAGAAATTGCTTCTTGTTCTTCAGATAAATAAATATTGGACTAGCTTTTATTGTTGTTTACTGTGTTTATGTTCCTGATTTTTTTTGCTCTGGCTTCAGGTTCTGCCATCACGATGCTTTAGATTCATTTTCCTTGCCAATGAGGCGACTGCACCGTCTTTATTAGAGCTTTTTCGGTTCTTGGTTCTTCTTTATGGTTTCCTAGAAGTGCTGTGCTTTCTCTGCTTTTCCGACTCGTCTCCTGTGTCGTCCTGGGAAATGTCATCGGTATAGGGAGGCACTTGGGTAAAAGGGTATTACAGCTGACATGACTAAGTCTCTTATTTTTTTCTTAGCTGGCCGTCCCGACCTTAAAGGGTTCATTATTAACCGCTAGTTGTCTCAACTCCAAAAATATTTGGACCCATAATTTGCTTAGCTTAGCTAAGAGCTAGCTGCAGCTATGGGTATCTTTTCTTCCTTTGTCTCCTTTATTCTCTCTCTCTCTCTCTCTCTCTCTCTCTCTCTCTCTCTCTCTCTCTCTCTCTCTCTCTCTCTTTCTTATTTCCCATATACACCAATGGTCTTCTTAGTCAAAGCCCTAGAGAAATGTAGTAGTTGGAGAGAGAGAGGCACATGGGGTGTAACAACAGCACCTAGCATAGATGGATGGCATTTTTTTTTACTGGCTGTATTTAGTTGGGAATGTCCCAATATTCTGTCCGAATTTTCCATCCAACGCCTAGTTGTATTGATTACATTACCAGGTCCTGACCCGCCATCTTGGTTTTCCTTGTATTGAGATTTTAGGAACTGGACCCCGATTAAAGTTTACAGTTTAAGGTGGCATTGTAGACATGAACTTTGACTATAGGCGAGGAAGACGGTGTAGGATGCAGGATTAGAAAATGGTTAGATAAATCCTATTTATTGAGCACAGTGTTGTTAGAATTACTGACCCCCCCTCGAGAAATGTCCACCAAGGTCTAGGAATCTGTCTGCCTTTAGGGTTTTAGGGTGAAAGGGAGATGGCAGTTAGGACTTTTTTCTTCCTTCACATACGTATATAAGTCAACGGAAAAAGAAAGTGTTCCAGAAGCCAGTATCAATAGTTGACCTTGGTGATGGGTCTTTCGCGGCCACCGCTTTCCACAAGCTGGTTGACGGAGCGCTTGCGGTTGCGCTTGAGCTTCGACAGGTCCTTATCAAACACTTCTCCTGAGCGTAGGGCTGAGACTAGGTCATCAAATTCGCCTACTTCTTCGGACACTCCTCCTCCTGCAGTTTTCTTCGCCCTCTTTTCTCTCTCCCGCTGGTCTTTTAGCTTCAGTAAAACAGACATGGATTTTATTAATGGTGCTCAGACTGATTTAGTCAATACTAATAAATCAAATAATTAAAACAAAAAAAATCTGATTTTGTAGTCGCCCCACGTAACCTCAATAAACATTTGTACATGGTAAGAAATGTCTAAATAACAAATAACAATGTTACAACAAACACGGTCATTGTGTCCAGTGCAATAGCGTATGTGTGTGCCGTGTGTATGGATATGGTATTTACATCATTCCGTATCTTTATAGCTGAAAAAGAATTTGAGAAAATCAAAAGATCTACTCCGTTCCCATACTCTTTCTGCTCTCAGCTCACATTCCCGACATTCCCTGGAGAAGCCCACTGAGAGTATTGGCTAAAATAAAGTGTGGCTGTAGGTTTACTGACAGCTGATCTACCCATTTCACAAGAATTTAAGGGGGGGGGTGGCGGGGTAAACAATAAACAGAACATGCTGAAAGCCTTAGCATAGATTAATGAGCAAAACTGAGAAAAATGGATGCAATGGAAAGAACAAACAAAAGGAGCGGCCATATTTTAATTCTGCTTCTTTGATTGAGGCATTGAAGGACTGATGAATGAATTAAGGATAAAAACTAGTTTAACCGTTAAAGGGGTCCTAACAAGAAATGATCTCCACCGAGACCAGCAGTTAAGGACTATTAAACAGGACATAATTATACACAGATCGTTATTTCGATAATAGACGATTAAACAAAAGGCTGTGGGGTATGTTTGTATTTGTAACATATGGCTCACCATGGCCTCCATACGTGCTCGCTTCTCTTCCTCTTCTTTGCGACGCTGCATGTTCTCCAGGTCTTGTCGAGCCTCTGTGAACGACTGCAGAAAAGTGTCAAAGATCCCGAAGAAGTCATCTGGCTGCATGTGTGACTGCTCCTCTCCAAAGTGCTTCAGAGACTTGGTAAACTGAAACAAAACAATCAGTTTATATATATCTATATATATATTATATATATATATATATATATAAAAAAAACCCAACAACAATTAATACTGGAAGAAATAAAATGTGGCTTTATTATCATTGAGTCCACCAAAGTGTTTTTTTCTTAGACTAGGCCCTCAGCCATACGACTGGTGTGTGTTTGGGGGGCGAAAGTCGGGGGCAAATCACGTAACTGATGATAATGACGATTGGAGTAGGTAGAATTAATTTGTGTTGTTTGCCAACCAGAGACAGAGCGTAAGATGAAGGGTAAAAAGAGAAAGTCTATTCTAAAATCTGATAAATCACCTGATAGTCACGTGACACCATTGGCATATAATTAATATAATTAATAAATCTGTTTAGTGTCGTAGGTGGCGTAGTGGTTAGCACGGTCACCTCACAACAAGAAGGTCCCGGGTTCGATTCTGTGCAGAGTTTGCATGTTCTTCCCACGCTTGCATGGGTTTCCTCCTGGTACTCCGGTTTTGTCTCACCATCCAAAAACATGTACATTAGGTTGATTGGTGAGTTAAAATTGGGCTGGGAAAAGGTTCAGCAAACCCAGTGACCCCGAATCAGGGAATAAGCCGACAAGAAGAAGTTTCATTTCTATAGTATTGTGCTGTGAAAAGTAGAGACTAAAATGTTTGCTGCAATTAGAGGGGAATACAAACTTTTGTAAGATACTGTAATCTATTTCATATTGTAGGCGATTCAATGTAACACAATAGTTTACTTTGGTTATTCGTTACTAAACTCAGTTTATCAGTTTTGTTCCTTAAAAAAAAAAAGAAGAAATTTGTTATAATTACTTCATACAAACAGAAACGTCACTAGTTACATTTTTTTATAAACTACAATTTGAAACATTTGTAGCAATATAAGTTACAACTAGTTTTTATATCATTTTGGTCACCACTTTACATGCAGCTCAACTACAACCACTTACTGTGCACACAAACAAGAAAATTGCTTCTGTGTACATGATAGATGAGATCATGCCTCATTAGACTACCATATGTCTACTCTTATCACTACCACCTGTCCGCTGATTACTGCCAGTAGAGAGGAAAACAAATGAAAGAGAGAGAGAGAGAATTTTTGCTTTAACAAGGACATACAAGTTACATAACCAGACAGTGGGTTAGCCTTACCGAAGAAAAACTGACCCTTGTCGAATGGTCTTCTATGTTGAAAGTGTAAGCAATAATATAAGTCTTTTATTTAGATTTTGATTCTATTTTAAGGTCAGTCTGTAATAACTTGCAGGAGCATACTGGTGGCTCAAATGGTTAAGGTAGAGAGTTGTTGATCATGAGACAAGGAAGACCTGGGTTCAAGCCCCGCCACCGTCAAGGAACACCTGGGCTCAAGTCAATCACTGTTAGGTCCATGAGCAAAACCCTTAACCCTTCCTACTTTGATAGTAAAACTGAATTAGTAATTGAGGTTTAAGGGCCTTTGCTCAATGTGTATATACACACACACACACACACACACACACACACACACAAACACACACGCGCATTTAAAACTGAATTTATACACACATGCATATAGTTGCATTAATGAAAAATGAGCATTAAAATAAAATGGACATGGGTTTGGGTTTAATTTAAGAGACACTCATACTAGAAGAGGTGAAATCTGGCCATGGTTGTGTAGCTGGAGAAGAGAAGAAGTGTGAGCTGTAGAAGTACAGCAGAGTCTTTGTTCCTTTGCTACAAATCAACTGTAACGGTCAGTCTTTTCCCGTGACGCCACTCCGAACAGAGGTTTCATTTTTAACGGTGCTTTTTTTAAAGAATACATAAATAATTAGGCGAATGGCGGTTGGATACAGTGTGGTTAGGTGGTAAATCTAGCAGCATGGGTTCAGTCCATGCAGAGCAATTGAGTTGACCGATTCAACCCAATCAAACTTTCTGTCCATGAGAGGAAAAGCTAAATTGAACATTAACCTTTAAGTTCATTTTTACTCTCTTAAGATGCAGTGTAGCATTGGAGCAGAGCATCTGGGCCACATTTTAAACAAAAGTGCTCTTTCTCTTCCTTAAAAAAAACAAAACAAAAGAAGTGACCGGGCTATCCCTGGATGTTTAAGTCATCACACATGGGGAACGGTGCACAAAGATTTCTCTCAGTCTCTCACACTCTTTTAGGACTTGTGCACAAGCGTGGTATCCCTACAGGATCTTGTGAAAAGAAGAACAGCCCTTGAGTGAGATGGAATTTATCCTGCAGCTTTACTCTCTTCTCACAGGCAGTGAAAGAAAAGCAGTTGGAAAACATCTCACGTCTTCACAATGACTCTTGAAGCAAGAATAAAGAAAACACTTGCAAAACCAGGGGACTAGGGGGATTTACCGCCAAGCCTTGTTTCTCTTCCCTGAAATTTCTTTGTGCAATTGCATCTGGCTCAGATGAAAGCTCTATAAATATGTTTCCTGGAGCACAGAGGACATGGAGGTGGCTTTCTATTATGAGTTTGCAGATGCTTTAATTAAATTAAAACTCAGTCCTGAGCCAAAGAACGGGTGTAATGTACGGATGCACCGATACCGATGCTGGGCCCGATACTACACTTAATACACGACCAGTAGGGGGAAAGCGAAGCGCGAAACCAAAGACTGATACCACCTGTGATGTCACTGACAAACATTTTAGTGCACAAAAACACCTACACTTGGCAACCAATCCAAAAACGACAAGAGAAACCCAAAAGTATAAACAATAGTATCGGTGCATCCTTAGGCTGAAGCAATGATAATTTGCCTTTAACTTGGATCTTACCTTTTCCTTTGCCTCATTCAGCAGATCTTCCAGTTCAGAGAAACTGAAACTAGCCACCGTAATGAAGTCACTGACCACAGGAATGAACTTGTCCCCTCGATCCCGTTGCCGGCTCTGCTGATACTGCAGCTCCTGCGGGTTAAATACAAGCCATTGTTTATACGACAATGATTTCCTGCTAATCATGTGTTAATACAGTGCTTTAGGCATCTGGCATCTTCATGTTATGCTGTTAAACCGTCCATATGCTGCTGGTTTTTAATTTCGATAATTAATGCACATTCTTCATTCTGAGTCATGGCTTTGGTTGGCCTTGCTTCTCTACATGCCTCTCTCTTAATTGCTTACTGAATATGTCCATAGGCATACATCCCCCATTCATTGCCTTGTTCTCGTTTAGAGCGGTGAGACAATGACTCAAGCTGTCTTTCCATTCTAAAACTGAAGAGAAGCAGCAAGCAGCAGAGCGTGACTCGTTGAAGTTTGGGCTGGGCAATGTGTCTACTAAAGTATCAACTTTCTGTAACACAATTGCACACATGAAAAAAGTTGTAATCATGACCAAAGACAACGGCTCCCATGGTCAGATAAAAACTGTGCGCCAGCTATGGCACGGTCACGTGTTGGCTGGGGGTGGCGGTGTAGAAATAACGGGTTAAAACCGGCATGCAAGGCAACGGCGTTTATCTGTGTCTTAAAGAGGTAGTATAGTGGTTAAGTTGTTGGCCTGTTAATTGGAAAATCCTGGTTGGATTCCAGATGCTTCCAAGTTACCAGTGCTGAGCTCTTGAGTGAGGCCCTTAGCCCACAATTGCTCAGTTGTGGAAATGGAATAAATGTAAGCTGCTCTGGTTAAGCAAATGTAAATGTAAAATACAGAGTTTACTTATGTGTCTTTGTGAAAATTAGTGTGTCCATTTCCTTCCCAATGTAGATAGAGAGAAAAACTGAAAGAAAGTAAGGTAGATAGATAGAGAGAGAGAGAGAGAGAGAGAGAGAGAGAGAGGAAGGAAGAATCAAGGCTGTCTTTTGGTTCATCAGTATTAAGCACCAATTCAGTTCCTCGAGTACAGCTCGCTTTCAGGGTTCTGCTGTATTCTGACCTTGAAATCTGACTCCAGCATCCTAATAACCTGGAAGAATAATTTCCCTTTCCTGTAGAATGTATGTAAGATCATAAAGTCGGTTTGTTTGCTTTTTCACCTTGGTTTAGTAGATTAACACTAGTCTAGTCTTAATTTGATACCAATCCAAACACCAAATTTTATGAAACTATTGCTTAAATCCAAGACTGATTTATGAGAAGTTTGAGATAGACCACCACTGTACAACTTAAATGAGCAAACGTTGGACACCAGATATGTTTTGGCTAATCGATCACAAGTGGAAAATCCTGCAATATGATTCTTCATTGGACTGTTCTTTGACATAAAGGCTAAAAGGCCTGGGAGACTTTTACTTGGCTACAATTGGATGGCAGTAAAGTCCCGCAGTATTGTTCATAACAGAAATCAGAATAAGCCACAGGAATGTATAACAGAATACTCACTGCTTCCAGAGCTTTTAGTCCAGTCTTTATACTGTAGACTTCCTTCTCTAGTTCAGACAGACTGCACAAAGCAACAACAAATCAAAACATCAACCTCCAAAGATTACAGTGAAGACAAAATATATTGATTCATACAGTACAAACAAACATCTTCTTACATGCTTGTTCCCTAATTCAGAGTCACAGGGATCTGCTGGAGCCTATCCCAGCGCACTTAGGGCATAAGGTAGGGGTCACGGGGCCACACATAGATAAACAACTGAACTCACTTTAATGGTCAATTTGAATCACCAATCAAACTAATAAACATGCAACATGCAAGAGAACATGCAAACTCCATACAAAGATCCCTTGCCTAGGAATCAAACCCGGGACCTTCTTGCTGAAGAATTAAACTTCAAACATCTCCAGGATTATTAGTTACGGCAAAAGGTTGGATTTCAAAATGTATTTTTTAAGGGCGTCTCACTAAATTAGCTGCAGTTATAAAACTCTAGAGCAGGGGTCTCAAAACTCGGTCCTGGAGGGTCCTGCAGAGTTTAGCTCCAATTTAGCTCAACACACTTTGTAGGAAGAATACCTACAAAGATCTTGATTATTTGGTTCAGAAACTCCAGGACCGAGCTTGAAGACCCCTGCACTAGAGGGACACTATTGAGAGAATAAATCACTTCAGAATGTCATGAAAAATGAAAATTTAAAAGTGCTAAATTACATGGTTTTATTACATTTTTTTAAATTTGATATACTTTATTGATCCCATGAGGGAAATTCTTGATTTTCCACATATCCCATCTTAGTAAGTTGGTGGTGAGAGCGCAGGGTCAGCTATTGTACAGCGTCCCTTAAACCACTAAGGGTTGAGGGTCTTGCTCAAGGACCCAACAGTGGCGGACTTGAGCCCAGGTTTTCCTTGGCGGTGGTGGGGTCTTCCTGGTCTTGAACCAGGGGCTTCCTGGTCTCCCAGCAACAACTCAGCACCTTAACCATTGAGCCACCACTGCCCCCAATTATTCACCTATTATGATCATGACCTGTTCTCTATTACGTTTTGCTAATATCCTTCAAATTAGTTGCAGAGTTTCCAAGGTTGAACATGTGACTCACTTGACTTTTGCGGCCTCGGGTACACTAAGCAGATCCTGGTGGATGCTGAGAGTGTCGGGATAGTTCTTCTCAAAAATCATGATCAGGTAGTGCAACATAGTGATGTTTCTGTAAACGACACACAAGTTCCAAACTTCAATTTTGTGTTATGCTTACTTTAATAATACTTTAATAATAAGATTTAACAATCTCAAATTCTGACTCTAATTGGTTTCCCATTGAATTAAACCACATTTATATGCATTTAAATAAATTTTTTTATTGGAAAATAATTGGATTTCCAGTTTTCATCCAAGCAACATTATGTCCTTGCCCAAATCACTCATTTAAAAGGATATAATAAAAACTCTCTGCTGTACTGGTAAAACAGAATCCCTGCAGGGTTAACTATCCATTTGGTAGATATATATTTATTCATATTAAAAGTACAGTTGTCTTAAACCTGCTACATGATCTGTTAACCATATTACCATATTACTCAAGGTCCAATTGCACACAACCGCAATGTTCCGTTAATGTTCCTCGATCCAGTGCAGTACTGACCTGTCTATGCTTGACTTGGTGTCTACAATCTTGTTTAGACTAGACACTTTAAAGCCATAAGCATTGCCTCTTTGGCCCTTATTCAGGAAATTTCCTAAGGCCAGGACCACCTCCAGAATCTGAGTCAGACGTTTACTCCTCGTCACCTCGCGGGACGCACAGACAATAGCTGAGAAAAAAAGTTGACGTGGAAAAAGACAGGAACATTATCAGACTTTGGTATGAAGCAATAGATTTACAGTTTACAGCATTTTGGCAGAGGTTCTTATCCTGAGCGATTTTTGTTTCATTTTTACAACTGAGCAATGGAGGGGTTAAGAGCTTTGTTCATGGTCCCCGTAGTGGTAACTTGGCGGTGCTGGGACAAATCATCACCTTAACCGCTGAGATACTAAAATAATCCAAGGTAGTCCAAGGACATCTAAACAAATCAGCTTTTTTCATTTCTTTGTTTGTTCACTCATTCATTTATTCATGTTCCATAACCAATTCTACCCAGTCAATACCAGGGCCAGACACACTCGCATTCAATTCTACCCAGTCAATACCAGGGCCAGACACACTCGCATTCAATTCTACCCAGTCAATACCAGGGCCAGACACACTCGCATTCAATTCTACCCAGTCAATACCAGGGCCAGACACACTCGCATTCAATTCTACCCAGTCAATACCAGGGCCAGACACACTCGCATTCAATTCTACCCAGTCAATACCAGGGCCAGACACACTCGCATTCAATTCTACCCAG
>JAOTRA010000002.1:12451731-12472451 GCA_026260255.1 Pseudolaguvia tuberculata | reverse complement strand
CACACACACACACACACACACACACACACACACACACAGACACACACAGACACACACAGACACACACAGACACACACGCACGCACGCACGCACGCACACACGCACGCACACACACCCGGAAGTTAGTTTGCTGTGTTCGCAATCGATTCAGGGACCTTTATAACCTGCACATTACATCATTGTGCTGCAAGTTTCATCAAATAGCTCAAGTAAAAACTGTGATGTAGTGAGTTAAGGTGCTGGCACCACAACCGCAGTGAACTCAGGTTCAATTCTTTATACACTTTTTAATAGTAATTGGTACATCATTTTTATGTATTTTGGTGGAGGTTCAAGTGCATGTTGGATAAATTTTTCCCCCCACTTGTATTACTATTTAATATATAATAATATTAATTCATTAATTTCATTCATCTTCTAACCCGCTTATTCCCTAATCCTGATCTGCTGGATCCTATCCCAGCGGACAAGAGGGCGAGAGGCAGGGGTACACCCTGGACAGGTTTCCAGTTCATTGCACATATAGACGAACAACCACACACATTCACTCCTATGGACAATTTTTAGAATTATCAATCAACCTAGTTTTTTAGGACTGTGAGAGGAAACCGGAGTACCATGAGAAAATCCAAGCACCGGGAGAACATGCAAACTCCGCACAGAAAGACCAGAAATCGAACCCGGTACCTTCTTGTTGTGAGGCGACTGTATTATATAATAATATTACAGTATAATATTTGTATTCCTCAGTTCATCACTAAATTCACATATGGTATAATGACCTCGAGTCAAGAAAATGTAAATCCTCTGGTGCTTCATATACAACAACCAAACTGGATTTTATTGATGTCACCTAATTTTTTTTTTTTAATAATAATGTAATCATTTTGTTTCTCTTTGTCCATCTGCGGAATTTCTACCTACAAGATATAAATGATAACCCTCATACATTCATTCACCCTTTTAACTCTCCCAATCCCAATTCAGGGGCACAGGGGTCTACAGGAACATATCACTGTACACATCAGGTGAGGGGCAGGGTTCAAACAGATCGCCAGTCCATCACAGGGTGAATAATAATATAACAAAATTTTTTTTTACTCTGTGCATTACATTTTTCCAGCCAGCAACAATATGGTATTAGTGCCTGTTTAGTTTCATGTCCATGTACAGTATTGAATTTTTTTCTGGGTTACGGTTAAGTACATACTTGGAGAGTAAGATAACACAGTTCTGCGCTCGCCGTCCATCGATAACTGAGAGCTCCTTCACTTTCCTTGAGCTTAGATACAAGTCATCCATGGATCCGGTCTCCTTCTACAAAAAGCAGAATGGACAAAAAATTCATTTATTTTAAGAAGAGAGAACCTTTAAATCTTTATTTATATGAACATTAACAGTATGTGGTGGACACCCTTATCCAGAGCGACTTACAATTATCAATCTGACCAATTGGGGGTTATGGCATTGCTCAGGATTCCAACACTGGCAGCTTGGCATTGCTCACAATCAATGCTGTTCCAATTAACACCCTTAACAACGGCGCTACCATTCACCATGTTCTAACAATTTCTACAGCCTTGGATTTGGATCATGTAATAGAAATGACCATCATGGTAAATTGTTTACAAAAAATATTATACAGTAAAGCGTCTAATGTTTACGGCCTACATATCTGGAAACATCTTCATACTCTTATTAGATGGATTCTTCTGGATGTAAGGGTTCTGGATTTACGTTTTTGCATCCACAAACATGATGCATAATAAAATGAACGGTGATTGGCTGCTTTACATGTCAGTCAAATGCCCACACTGAAGGTTCGACTAAACACAGCAGCAATTATTCTTAAGCTGCATAATTCCACCATGTAATAAAAAAAACATACTGACGATGAATCCAATAAACAGAGGAAGTGGTGACAAAACAAAGTTAGGCCAAAACAGACCTAAAATCCATAACGATCCATAAACCGCTCCAGGATTTGGAGCAGACGGTTAAGTGAGGACCGTGTGACAGAGGCTAGTGAGGTGAGGATGTTTAAAGTACAGTGAGCTATTTATGTGTGAAAGCTTTTCCTCTGCAAGTACAAGATGATTCAACAACCGCTGAACAGGCGCCCAAATAAGGCTCATTGCTTCCATGGCCGTGGCTGATGGGATTTGGGTTTGGCACAATGCTAGAAGACTTCTCCTACTCACTTTCAGCCTTGGCCAAAACATCACTCATTACCGACTCGGCAGATGGGCTGGACAGCAGAAAAAGTCACTTTTAGGAAATACTGAGCTTATGGACTTTTCCTGCAGTGAATTGGGTAGAAATATGTGAGACAATAAAACCAATGAGAGATAAATGACCCTGGTTATAATGCAGTGGGGTCCAAATGAAGATTAATACGACTTAGTCACACAGTTACATCAGGGATTAACGATCTGAATGGCAAGTTTAAGAAAAGTATGAAATCTACGTTGCTTTCAAGATTTAAAACCATGTGACACAAGAGATGCGTTAGATCTTGCGAGATCTGGCTGAGCTGGTGAGACGTACTGATAGAAGATTTTCATTCATTTTCTTACCCGTTTATTCCCTACTTCGAGGCACACAAAGGGCGAGAGGCAAAGATACACCCCAGACAGTCTGCCAGCCCATCGCAAAGCCACACTTGGATGACCAACCACTCACACACTTTCACTCCTATGGGCAATTGAGAAATCACCAATCGACCTAATGTACATGTTTTTGGACTGTGGGAGGAAACCAGAGTACCCGGAAGAAGCGCGGGGAACTCTCCACAGAAAGATCCAGGCTCGGGAATCGAACCAGGGACCTTCTTGTTGTGAGGTGACCAAGCTAATCACTACACCACCGATATAAAATTTTAGGACATTTATTATTTTTTAATTAGCATTATTTATTGTTATTACACATTTGGAAAAAATTAAAAATAAAATTTCATATGCAAATGCAATGACTAATAATTGATATTTTTGTTAGTAAGTTTTATTTGGATTTTATTATTACATAAACTAGGGCGGCGCAGTGGCGTAGTGGATAGCACGGTCACCTCACAACAAGAAAGTCCCAGGTTCGATTCCCGGATCTTTCTGTGCGGAGTCTGCATGTTTCCCCTGCGCTTGCGTGGGTTTCCTCCAAGTACTCTGGTTTACTCCCACAGTCCAAAAACATGCAGATTAGGTGGATTGGTGATTGTAAATTGTCCATAGGAGCGAATGTGTGTGTGAATGATCGTTTGTCTATGTGTTGCCCTGAGATGGATTGGCCACCCGTCCAGGGTGTACCCCCGCCTCTTTGAGCTGGGATAGGCGCCAGCAAACCCCCGTGACCCCGAATTAGGGAATAAGCGGGTAAGATGATGAATGAATATTACATAAACTATTACTATTAAAAAATACATATTTTTCATTAGATTTTAATTATCTGCTTGTCATCAACTCATGAACCCCTTGCAATTGCCCTGCAAACCCACAGAGGTTTGTGAACCCCAGTTTGGGAAACCCTGTTGTAACTGATAACACTCTACTGCTAGTCACACGTCTTAAAAAAATGCATTGAGTGTGGGGAAAAGGCACAATGCCAAAGGCAGCGACTACACAAACCCCAGACTTACCTGCTTGAAGGATTGGTTAGTGAGCAGCTCCTGGTCAGGCGGATGGACAGAACACAGCACAGAAGGAAAAAAAAAAAACATCGGAAAACATGCAGTGATTAGAATCTCAAGCAACAGAACAACAGAAAAAAAGGCTCAGCCAAAGCTGGGCTACATATTTAGCTACTCAAATGCATGAACAGCTACTCACAACTAGCACTGTGAGCGTAATTCAACTGAATAGCCATATAAGTCAATAGGATTTGATTTATTTGAGTCGGAAATGGTGTCGTCATGGCCTCAGTTGCTGGCACGGTCAGTTAGTACAATGAAAGCGCTACAGATTTTACTCCATGCTTGAGCTTTTCATCAGATCGAACACAACAAGCCATTCAGCAAAGAACAGCAGCTGGAAACGGTTGGTGGTCAGAGGGAAAACCCATCGTACGTCACTCTGACTAAAACCTGGCAATGAGCCAAAACCAAGGTGCAAATTTTACCTCGGTTTCAAAAAAATATGGAAATATTTCAAGTTTGTTTATTTTTAGATATCTTCTTGTTAAGTTTGTGATGAATAAGGAGGACATCGAGCAGATTCTTTAGCAGAAATAGTCTGTATAAAGCTTCGTCGGATAATGCATACGTTCACATATTCAGTGACTCGTAGTCATTCCTGACACATGACTCAAAGCTACGGTAGAAGATATGGGTCATTACATATGACAGTATAGTGTCACCTGATCAATGACAAAATATCACATGCTGCTTCTTCTTCATATAGTTATTGATACACTTATTCATACGATATGATTCGATGCCCAATCAACAGATCTTCCTGCAAAATATTTCATTTTAGCAACAGAATAAAATTGTCAATTTTTATAAATGTTGCTTTATAGAAATATTAAAATGGTCACTCTGGCACCAGTAGTACAAAAATTAAGTTGATTAAAGACTTTTGTAGTTTAAAAAAATGTAAGTTGTACAGCACATGGTATAAAATGAATCAGTTGTTCAGCTAAATGTCCACCATGCTTTTGCAACACATCCAGAGAAGAACTTCTTTAATTCTTTTCCTGGTTTGGGGTTTATGATGATTTTAAAAAAATGTAGTTTCTGGTTAACATGCAAGTGAAAAACATATTCTGGTTAATTTTAATACTGTATCTATGTTTTTCCAGAACGTTACACAAACTAAATGACTCAAAAACCCACAAGGCTTCTACATGTTCCTTTTTACTACAAATTCGTAATATAAACATAAATGTGACATACTTGTTGCTTTTGATAAGCCGAAAACATCTTCTCGATATCTTTGAGGTCCAGAACTTTAAAAGCCCGTAGGTCATCGATGTCGTGCCAGATGGTAGTGGTGATTTTGTTCTGTGAGAAAGTGAAAAATGAGTCATTGTCCAGAAGAAGAAATTTATAACTCGGAAATAATGAATGAAAATTCTTTGCTATTTTGCCATTTTTCTTCCTAGGAAACAAAACCATAAAGTAACCCAATGTTTGTCTAACTGTACTATTTATTTTAGGATCATTGCTTTGTGATTGTGTTGCTTGATGTGCTCACCTCGCCCAACTTGACCCAGTTAAAAGACTTGAGTGGGTGTGATGGCTGAGGGATGCTCTTCTTGCGCATGCTCGTGCTGCTGGTGAAGGAAGTGGGAGCAGGTGGAAGAGGTAGACCGGAAAAGATAGGTGGAGCTCCGGGAGGTGGAGGTGGAGCCCCTGGAGGAGGTGGCGGAGGAGGAGGCGCTGGGCAAAAGGGGAGCGGAGGAGGAGGTGGAGGGAAACCGGTCATCATTGTTGGAGGGGGAGGAGGCATTGGTCCTCCAGGTGGAGGAGGAGGTGGGGGGAAGCTCATGCTTCCGTTCTGTATGAAAAACAAGGCGAGACAACACTGTAATTAATTATCCTTTTTTTGATTCTATATGATCTGATTAAAAACTATTACTAGTGTAATATACAGTAGTCATTAAAACAGTTTCTTTATACTGGTGGTAAAGATAGAGAAATATTTATTTATAATTTAAAATGCATATTTGCGCATATTTCCCAACACTGAACCATGTAAGCGCAGAATATCATAGCAACTAATTCATAGCAACTGGTTAGCAAAAAGGCACATAAGTTCTACTTTGAAAATGACATCACATTATATCTTTTTTTATATTGTTCAGAAATGTTTTAGATACATTTAAGGCATGTTCGTCTATTGTCCTTGCATATGTTTTAAAAGAAAAAAAAATAAGAAAGAAAGAAAGAAATAAACAAACAAACCAAAAAGACATTTTGGATGGCTTCAGTTCCAAAAGGTTGAAGAAATATTTCATGAGATATTTTCATCAATGGCTTTCTAACAATACAACAGCACAATCTTTCCCTCACTACTATTAAAAGGACCAGCAGTGATCTAGTTTAAAACGGTGACGTGATTAGGGGAAAAAAACCCCAATACTTACAGAAATATCATTAATCCGTGAAGACAGATCTAAAACTTGTTCTCTGGCAGAGCGCAGCTCTACTCCTTCTCGCTGTAGCTTGTCTTTCATCTTATTCAGAGTCTTCATCATGTCATCTTTCTCTTGGGTTTTGATCTCACACTCTCTCTCTTTCCTTTCCAGTCGAGCCATAAGTTCTGCATGATCTACAGAAACACACAGTTCCATAAAAATGGTTCATCAGCAGATAAAGATGATTAGGGTCTTTTAATTAAACCCAGATATTAAAAAATTATTAAAGAGCCTGGGGAATGCTGGAGGGACTGATAGATGGGATATACAACTTGAATAAAAATTGAGAGAAAAAAATTGGCAAGCACAAAAGCTACTCATACTTGCACACCCTTGCAGCGTTTGCCTGACGGTCCTGAATCTACAGTTACAGTCTGGCATTTAGCAGACGCTCTTATCCAGAGCGACTTACATTTGGTCTCTTTTTTACTGAGTTATTGTGGGTTAAGTGCCTCTATTTTACTCCCTTGTGATTCCACTCAATTTCTCACACTAATTTCTCACAAAAAACAAGAGTGGTGATTGGGTTAGACCAGCGTCTCTCCCTGTGACTCCCCGGGTCTCTTCATGCGACACCTCGACTCTCCCCCTGCGACACCCTGTGACTCCCTGGGTCTCTCTCTCTTAGGGAAGTGGTGGCTTAGTGGTTAAGACCAGGGTTCGATTCCCACCCCCACCAAGCCACCACTGTGGGCCCTTGATCAAGACCCTTAACCCTCAATTGCACAGTTGTAAGTTGCTCTGGATAAGGGTGTCTGCCAAATACTGAAAATGTAAATGTCTCCCTGCGACTACGTCTTTCCCTGCGACTGCCTGTGTCTCCCACTGCGACTGCCCCATGTCTCCCTATGTCTCCCCCTGCGACTGCCCGTGTCTCCCCCTGCCACTGCCCGTGTCTCCCCTTGCGACTGCCCGTGTCTCCCCTTGCGACTGCCCGTGTCTCCCCCGCGTTCCATCTGTACCCCATTAGAAAAAAAAATCTGAATTGACATTTAAAAGTCATTGTTTAAAAGTGACCTAAATGGTTATAAAAGTAAAACTCATTTACAAACCTATCATAGCTTTAAACCCTTAACTGCTCACTTTATGGAAACAATAATGTCTTTTCTAGAACGGTTTTAAAGTGAATGCACACACAGTTATAAAGGCTGTATAAACATTGCTACCTTTCCGGAATTTCTCAGCTTGGTCTCTCCACTGTTTTACTTCATTCTCATTGACAAGCCTAACAGCAGCGAGAAGGAGAAGAAAGAAAGAAAGAAAGAAAGAAAGAAAGAAAGAAAGAAAAAACAATCAGTTAAATATCTCCGTAAAAAAACATTTTTGTGTCCTGCTACAGTTTCTGCTTTACTTACCATCATCTTTTCCCCATCAGTTTTATTTATTGTGTAATTGTTAATGTAGAAGATCAGGGATATTTAAATGGATCAATATTATTATTATTAAAATGGATAGAGTTATTTCACCGGTACAGACATAGTTAGGTTGAGTTTAAAGAAAATACAGTAATGATAATAATAAAAATTTAAAAAAGGTTTAAACGTTAACTGGTTCTCACGCAATTATCGCTTACGGTCGATATGTAAGAGTTATGGATCTAAAGGGTTGGTTTTTAGTTTAACAAGAGATTAAGGTAATAAGACCTGGGTGGTAAAAGGAGAGGGGTAAATAGAGTTTAAATAGAAACACCTGGATGAACTCTGCTTTCCGTAGCTGAGAAAAAAATTAAAAAGTAAGACAAGATAATTAAATTCATGTATAAATGTTTATAGGATGTTCAATAACAAACGACTTAAAAAAAAAAGAAAGAAAAAGAACAATGTCGCTTTAAGTCCCACATTTACCCCACATTGCTTCCATATTTTATAGTTCATATTTTTTTATGGTTCATATTTTTTTATTAAAAATGGAACAAACTGCTAAACTTTTCATTCATTCATCTTCTATCCTGTTTGTTCCCTAATTTGGGGCCACAGGGGTTTGCTGGAGCCTATCCCAGCGCACATAAGGCAAGAGGTTGAGGTACACCTTGGACAGGTCACCAGTTCATCGCAGGGCCACACATAGATAAACAATCACACACTCACACCTATGGGCAATTTAGAATCATCAACCGAATGGACATGTTCATGGACTGTAGGAAGAAACCGGAGTACCCGGTGAAAACCCACACAGGAGCAGGGAGAATAGCAAACTCTGCACAGAAAGAGTTCCCTCACCCAGGAATCAAACCCGGGACCTTCTTAATGAGAGGCAACCATGCTAAACTTGAAGTGCAAATTTATTTTACTTATTATTGTTCTATTATTGAAACCCTTACGGTTATTAGTGAAAGTGGAGGATCCTTTCCTGTCGTTTTAGCCAATAGGTTTGGTACTGCTAATGTTTGTACTGGAAAGAACCACACTATAGTGTAAGAATCAGATAAAATGGCGCTCAGTAGGAACTGGACGAAAGCCCAACACACCAACGAGCGTCTCCGCTAAAGCGTTTTCCAATTTCACCGTGCACTGAAGACTAAACACATCAATCACAGATGTTGGCTTGTCTTTGCTAATGATGATGGAGAATGGAAGTGTGTGAACGTCAACTATTTGGCCTGTGCATACAGAGACTGAAAAGAGCAAAGACGAGTAAAAGACAGATGACAGAAAGATGGACAGAGAGAAGTGGAAAATAATGATGGTGTAAAAGCCTAGATGGAAGGAGGAAACAGGAGCTACACAGATTGAACAGATAGGAGAGGAAATGAGACAGGGGAGAGAACATGGAGATACGGCAAACAGAATAGGGTAGAGATGAAAAGAGAGATAGTTCCTAAAAAAATGTATTTGGTCTTTTCAACACACTTTTTAATTGCTTTTGATAAAAAGTTTGTAATTTCATTCATTCATTCATTCATTCATTCATTCATTCATTCATTCCACAATCAGCTAAGATACATCACTACTGGAGCAAGAAGAGTTAAGAGTCTTGCTCAAGGACCAAACAGTGACAGTCTGGCAAAGATGGAGCTTTTCCTTAAGTTTACAGTATAAAAAAACAAAGTGCTTACATTCTAATTATGTTCCGGACGTTAAAGTTGTCCAGAGGAGAAACATCTGGATCTTCCCCTTTGTCATCCTGAAGAACGATTTGTTGAAGGATTCGGTCTAGAAGCTGCCACTGCTGTATGCTTCCGGCTCCACGTTTATCTGTAAGACAGACATATATTAGCGTCAAACACAGCAACCAGATATGAGAAAGAGAAGATAAGAGAAGTCTTTATTAATCCCGAAGGAAATTGTATCTTGTTACTAATGTTACTTCAGGATTAAAACACCATTTTTGCCTTCTTAGCTATCTCCTTCTATATCACATTACATTTACAGAATTGGGCAGATGCCCTAACAAAGATGCCCAGAGTGACTTACAACTAAACAGTGGTTGCTTGGTGTTGCTGGGAATCGAACCCTGGTCTTTTGTGTATTAGTTTAACACCTTAACCAATTAGCTACAAGTAACAGATTATACAATTTCCGTTTTCATCTGTAATACTATTATTTCTTTTTCATAAAACAGAGGATTTTAAAATCATTAAGTTTAGAATTTAAAATGATGCCCGATTATTTTAGACAAGATAGACGTCATTTATCAAGTCATACATCATAATGATATTAGTACATGACAGGAAGATTAGCTTTGCGTTTTACATGTATTCTTTTATTAACCTAAAAAAACATTGCTTTGTCAAATAATTTTAAATATGGTGTGGAATAATACAATTTCACTTTTTGCTCACAAATAATTTATGTTTTTGGTTCGAAGCAAAAATCTCTCAAAAAAATTCTTTATTATAGTCTGACACTATTTGAGTGACTAATTTGTATGTTCTGGTGGTTATTAGAATAAGCCAGGTTGAGTTGATGGGTCTACCTGCGCTTGTGTGGGTTTTCTCCAGGTACATTAGGCTAATTGGTGAGTCAAAATTGCACATAGGAGTGAATGTGTGTGTGGATATTTGTGTATGTGTGCCCTTCAATGGACTGGCGAACTGTCTAGCGTGTAACCCTTGCCTTTTGCCCTATATGCGTTGGGAATTAGAGAATCAGCGGGTAAGAAAATAAATGAATTAGTTTATGGGTACCCACATGGCATCTGCAGACAGTGCTGAAGAATAGATAGAAGATGAGGATAGGCATCTGTGTGGCTCAACTTCTTCTTAATCACATCGAACATCTGCCCGGCACTTTTCGTATCCACATGTGTCTGTAAAAAAAATCCCCAATTATTTTACCAATTCGAGCAGATTTTCAATTCAATTTTAACACATTTAATAGTAGAAGATAGGTGCAGAACGAGTTTCCTAATGAGGTTTACCAGGTCAAAACGTTTGGCCAGTTCACCATCATCTTCATTACGCACCATCTCAAAAAAATCCAAATGCCTGAGACAAAGAAAACAGGATTTAAATAAAGACCTGCTTGTTAATGTGCAACCAATAGTTGTTAATCCAATAACTTTCATTGAGAATTCCTGACCTGTCAAGAGTTGCGTTCTCATGACCTCTAAGCTTGTCAATAACTGGCTGAATCCCCAACATTAGAAACTCGTACCTCAGGTGAAGACGAAACTCAAGATTGTCCTGCAACAAAAAAGAGAAACAAGTCCTTTAATCCAGGATGATGTAAACATTGACACTTTAAAAGTTTGTTGATTTTTTTTGCTGAAGAAACATTAACATATTGATTTATTGACCTCTCCTGGTCCCGCATTTAGTACGGCATTGATAAAGGACATGATGGCAGTCTTCAGGTTGACCTCGTCCCTATAACGGCCTGTGCTCCGGTCCAGCTCGTGCAGAAGAGACTAGAAAGAAGTGATGGGTATAGTCAATTCAAACACTACATTAACAAAAATTTGTGGACACCTAAGCATCACAAACACATGGTATATTAAAAATCGTATTACAGAGTCGTCTTCTAGTGGGACCTTGCAGACCAATGTGAAGCTTGAATGTGAGATATCTATTAATTCAGCTCAAACAGTGTTAGTGTCTGAACACTAATGTCAGGTAAGGAGGTCTGGGGCAATAATAATAACACAGCATCTGATAATGGAGGTCAGGTGTTTTGTTCTCAGGGTCATTGTCATGCTGGAACATTGTTGGAGTCTCTTAGTTCCAGTGAAGGAATAATGTTAATGCTACAAAATACAACAAACATTATAAACCAACTGTGGGCTTCCAGATTTGTAAGAACAGTTTGGAAAGGAACTACGTATGGATTTGAAGGTCAAGTGATAAACTTTTAGAGAAAGATTGTGTCAAAGCAGCTTTTAAGACACTAGTGAAAGTACTCAGTTTAGTGTTTTAAAATTACTTAGCCTCCAACTAAGAAAGCCAGTTCTCCTGAAACCCAAAAATCTTCTCCATCTAGTATTGATTAAATGATATACTAAGGTTGTAAATCTAACATAGTTTTCTGGCCAGAGTAAAATTTTAACTTCTTCATCTTCTATTAAACATCACAGTACCTGAAAGCGTGTCCTCTCAGCGGCATATTTCTGATAGTGCGCCATAGCCTGCAACACTTTCTTATGGCCATCAGGTACCAGGCAAAGAGCACCCAGGATCTCCAGCACAGCCACCTTAGTCTTGATGTTGTCCTGTCGCAGGCTCTGGGAGATGGTGGTGATGCTCTGTGGGTGGGCCAGAACATGCGCTCTGCCCTGCGAGTTGTTCATCAGCGCTTTGATGCAGCCGATAATGGAAGTGTGGATGCGGCTCTCTGATGTCTCGAAGTCCATGCTCTTCAGGAAGTTTAGCAGACAGGTGAGGCCGTCCAGTTCGATGAAGCGGGTCACAAACCTGTACAAACAAAAAACTATTTAATGCTTCAAGAGAAGTTTGGGTTAGAAAAATTTCCTTCTTCATTCTCTTTTACCCATAGCATAGTATTGGCATACTCCAAATCCAGCTGCCTTCCATAGAAACTGGTAATTTCATAATTAAACCCTGAATTGTGACAATGTAAATAAAACAATATATTGAACATCTCATTCATCATAGTAGCTGAAAGGATGGTGCTCATTAATCAGACTTATTCAAAGAATGACAGCGCTCATTAATCAGGCAGTTCAATTAAACTGTTAACACATCAGCATTAGAGCAGCCTTCTCAAATGACTTGTGTTTACACGTACATTATTATTTTTTTCAATTCATGATTTCATTTCAAAATTAAAGCTCTAAGCTGATGTCTTTTACAGAATAATCTGATAATAATAATAATCTTCATTACGAAAAAAAATGTGTTATAGAATCAATTGTTTATTCTGCAGTGTTTAAACCGTCAATGAAATAATCCTAAAGTTGGCTTAATGGTTAACGAGGTCACCTCACAGCAAGAAGGTGCCGGGTTCAATTCTTGCCCAAGGAGTCTGTTCGAAGTTTGTCTATGGGTACTCTGGTTTTGTCCCACAGTCCAATAACATGTACATTAGGTGATTCTAAATTGCCCATATGAGTGTGTATGTGTGTGTGGTTCTTCATCTATGTGTGGCCCTGCAATGGACTAGTGACCTGTCCACGTTGTTTTCCTGCATTTCACATCATGTGTGCTGGGATAGGTTCCAGCAGACCCCCGTGGTCCCAAATTAGGAAATAAGCGGGTTGGAGGATAAATTAATGAATAATATATGAACTGCTTTTAAAATCAAATCAAGTCAACAGTTATTGTGAATATTGTGCTATAATGGAATGAAATATTGTGTCCTATAGGAGCATGGTGCTACATACTAGTTTAAACATAAACATACATATGAAGACTGAAACTGTGCTAAAGGCTTTATATAGAAGCCACGAGCTAGCTTTTACTGCATAACAGCCCCTCCCCCAATAAAATACACCGTGCATCCTCCAAAACACCTAAACACAAATTTACTCTTTTTTTTCTGCTGTTTCCAGACCAATCAGCTTACCTGAAACAGCGGGGCTGTCTGGTCATAAGTCAGGGAGCAGAACATGGAATATGACAATTTGGATAAGATTCTTATCCTCTTTCCAACTCAAGCTGAATTCAAATGCGCTGTTCTGAAACGATCTTCACTATCAAATGGTGTTTATAGACCTCATGGTCTTTTCTTGCATTTCATAAATATACTTAGGAGGACAGGTGACATTTGGGTTTAGAACCTGCATTTGTTAGTTGACTAATGAAAGTGAAATCCTGCTTTGTTATTTGACACAAACATGCGTACATACTTCTCAAAGCTAGGTTTGGAACTCAACTTTGAGGCTGATGTTTCTGGAGCTGAAAGATTACTCGTTGAGCAGATCCTTCCTCATGATCCTACTGTAGCTCTATTTCATATCCATCATTAATAACGCAACTTTGGAACATAATCGACCACTGGATTATTCGACCAGAAGTCTTACAGTATATTCTGGAACAGCCTTTGTGTGCTTAACATTGAAGACACAAGTCTCCCACCGTCACCCGAACACCATGCAGAAAGAATAGAGCTCACGACATGCGAAATGAGCCAAGACACAGACAGACAAATGCTCTGTGCCAAAAGAAGCTGCTACTTAAGCCTTGGCTCTGGAATAAAGAAGAGGTCGGGTCAAATGGGTAAGCTGGTTTTAAAAAAGGGCCGCCACTTTTAAAACTGTATATTTCTCCAATTTCCAATAGAAATAAAAAATAATGTAGCTTTCAGTGTAAAAGTATTGCATGACTTATTATAATTATATAAATCCAATCCCACACTGTAGACTTAATAAATTCTGGAAAACTGTCTTTATAAGTTTAAAACAAAAATAGGGGGATGCTGTTTGTCGGAATTTTAATTGAGGGAAAATTTATAGTCATTCCAAGCCCATCTGGACCTCCCAAACAACTCTAAATATCCTGGAAATTCTATAAAAACACGGAATTAACTCGCTTTCATTCATCTTCTCACTAGGAAAGTGTGGGATTTTTGTTTTTCCTCAATGGAATACATTTTAATGGTTAACATAAATAAAACTAGACGGCTTTCTATCAACATGTTACTGTTATTGATCCTGATGTAGGATCCCCTGAGATGAAGTTGGTAAAAAGCCATGAGAGAAACAAGGCTCAAAAAGACGACTTTATCGCAGACTATACGCAATAATTTACCAACACTTCAAAATCAAGTGAAAGTCATTGTAAGAGGAAGAGTAAGATTAAATATTCATTCATTCATCTTCTTTACCCGCTTATTCCCGAATCCGGGGTCACGGGGGTCGGCTGTGCCGATCCCAGCACACATAGGGCGAGAGGCGGGGGTACACCCTGGACGGGTTGCCAGTCCATCTCAGGGCAACACATAGACAAACAACCATTCACACACACATTCGCTCTTATGGACAATTTACAATCACCTAATTTGCATGTTTTTGGACTGTGGGAGGAAACCGGAGCACCCGGAAGAAACCAACGCAAGCGCTGGGAGAACATGATTCCGCACAGAAAGATCCCGGCCCGGGATTCGAACCCGGGACCTTCTTGTTGTGAGGCGACTGCCGCCCAAAGATTAAATATGACATGATATAAAAATGGTTGCTTATCCTGATACATATGTCTGTATCTTGTATGTATGGGAATCGGTAGCACTGTGGTCAGGGTGTACGACTGATAATTGGAAGATCAGGGTTCAATTCTCACCACAAAGTTGTCATTGTCGGGCCTCTGAGAATTGACCTTTTGCTTGCCATCATAAAGAAAAAAGTCAACTCTGTTTCAGAGACAAAGCTACATTCTCATTAATGACTAGTCATCGTAGGGCGGCACGCTTTTGTAGTGGTTAGCACGTTCCAGTCACAACAAGAAGGTCCCAGGTTTGATTCCCGGGCCGGGGATCTATCTCTTCGGATTTTGCATGTTCTCCCTGTGCCTATAGGAGTGACTGTGTGGTGTGTGAGTGGTTGTGCATCTATGTGTGCCCTGCAATGGACTGGTGAACTGTCCAGGGCGTTCCCCTGCCTCTCACATTATGTGCGCTCCAGCAGACCCCCATAACCACTAATTAGGGAAAAAGCGAGAAAGAATTTGAATGAATCAATGAATGAAATATTGGTGGTGGAAATGGCAAAACAAATTTAGAAACACTTTGCAAGTACATTTTAAAATACATTCTACCATTTTTTTTCCATTTTACTAATTAAAAAAATGACTAGCAAAATCCTACCTAACATGTCAATGACCTTACATAATCTTTGTGGTCCTTTTCATGGTGAAAGAGAGAAGCGTGATACTTGCCGCCAGAGGTATCAGGAGCTCAAGGGGGAAATTAACTGGTGATCCTAGTATAATTATACATTAAAGCCTTTAAAAATAACCATCTGATCGTCTTTCTCCAACCCTGCAGAACAAAAAAAACCCCTAAATCAAATGCTGTAAATCATTTAGCTGAATAGCCCTGGTGGCGCAGATGGGGGTGTGTGCGCCACACATGGTGCAACTTTGGCACTGTTTAGAAAGAACATGTGCAATGATACGACGAGTGTCCATTAAATGCAAAATGGATAAATGTAACAAAATTTGAAGATTTAAACAATCCTATTGACAAAACTCTTCCATTACATTTAGCGGTACCCACAACCCTCTCCAATTTTTAGTTACATCAGGGTGGATGAGAAGTTCATAGCAGAAACAGCTGTGGAAGCACAGCATCGTTTACAATCTCAAGCCAAGGCAAACGCCACCACATAGCTTGGTTTCAGAAAGCCAAAGCAGCTCGCTCTCTTCCTCGGACCACGTCGAACCCGGCTACTATATTCACACGGCACCGGGAGCAAAACACAACTCCGTCCAACATCTTCAAAGGTGCAGTGTTGAGTTTCCGTGAAGGCATCTGACAAATGTGAAAACAAAGTCTTTCGCTAGCTTTAGTCTATTTAGCCTTTTAACCTTTTCTCAGCTCTTTCAGTCAATATTATGAAGACTAATATTTGGAGGTGATGCAGAGAACTCTGGATTTATTGTTGCAAGATGTTGAAAGAATAGGAAGCCACTGATCTCGAGTCACCTTTTCTCAGAGGGCAACAGGTCAGAATATTATCAGAGCACTACCGAAAACAAAACGCTGAAAAATGATGCATCGTATAGAGCCAAGGCTTGGTTAGCACGATTGCCTAACAACAAGAAGGTCCTGGGATCGAGTCCCGTGAGTCTTTGCATGTTCTCTCCACACTTGTGTGGGTTTTATTCAGGTATTCCAGTTTCCTCCCACAGTCCAAAAATAATTACAGCAGGTTGATTGGTGTTTCCCATAGGAGTGCACCCCTGCCTTTTGCCTTATGTTCACTGGGATAGGCTCCAGCAGACCCCCAATTTGGAAGTAAGCGGATTAGAAGACGAATGAATGAATGAATGAATGTATCGAGCCAAACAAATTGTTGGTTCATTTTTAATCCAACAGACTAATTTACTTTTACAGCATTTGGCAGACGCTCTTATCCAGAGTGACGTACATATCACTTTTTGTACAGTCGAGCAATAGCGGACTACGTGCAATGCACAAGGATACTTGGTGGAGGTAGGATTCGAATCCCGTCTTTCGGGTATTAGTCCAACATCTTAACCACTAGGCTACCACTTCCTAATAGGAGCGATAAGGGACTAAGGGCATTGCACAAGGTTCCCCAGTGGATACTTGGCAGAGCAGTGGAATCGAATTCCATAACCATTAAGCTACCACTTTCCCCACTTGATGGTTGAAGACTGGTGGTGCACCAAACTGAATCCTTAAATATCTGATTACCCTCAGAGTCCAGCAGTGGCTGAGATTAGCCCCTCTATCCATCAATTAACAGTTTAACACTTTAACCACTACATTATCACTTTCCATATGATTAGGACTACTTGTACTAGTTTTAAGACTAGTGGTACTAGTCCCACAGACTCTAAAGCAGTCTAAACCATAAAGAAGTGCTTAAGGAAACAGTGTAATAGAAAATAACTTTATAAAACAAAAATGCCCAATATATTCCAAAACATTATCCTAAATTGATTTATCATGTGGTAGTGCAGTCGTTAAGGTGTTTTGATTGTTATCTGGAAGAACAAGGTTTGATTCCCAGCACTACCAAGTTGCCACTGCTGGGCCTTTGAGCAGCGTTTTAACCCTTTAACTCCTCAGCAGTACATGTCATAAAGTGTAAATTCTGTGTCCTCTTCCAAATTTAACATCAAAATAGTTGGGTTTTATTTGTTCAGAGGGTCTATTCAAATTTTAGGACCACCAATCTGCCAAAGCTATAATTAATTAAATAATTAATTGGCTAATAATCAAAACTTTGTTCAAGCCGATATTCAGGTTTTACCAACTCCACACTCGCACGTATAGATCTTAGCAGGGGTTTCAGCTTGACCGTACCATCAGCATATTCATCTCTCCAAGCTTCACAACAAATGACGTAGTCCTTCTCAGATCAGAAATGATTCCTTAAACACTATTCTGGGATGTTGTTATTGTTAGACAGATGGAGTGTAAGAATGGCCAAAAGTGGAGTGTTGAAATAAAGCCTGTGTTGTTATTACAGTATACATCAAACCAGGAAACGCCTGTTGTCTGGACAATCCCTACTGCAGAGGGGTGGAGAAGTTTGGTAGGGAGGTGAAGAAATGGAAAAGCAATCTAAGATCTGGAAGAAACCTCTGATTCCGATGTGAATTTATGCTGACACATGATGATGAATAGAGTTGGATGAGGGAGGAAGAACAGCTGTAATCAAAGTCCCTGAGAGACAGTGGGGAGCTGGGAGAACTTCAATTAGTCTGATAGATAAATTGTAGGCAAACATGTTCTCAATGTAGTCAGTGATGTCTCCTCAGGCAGCCACTGCTTTGCATTCCAGCTTATCCGATTAACACAGTCGGAAAATTCTTGAAGTGATTCTCTCATCATCATGAGAAGTTGAGCAACCGGTTTGCAAACAAATTCCCATGTTTTCGGAGGCCAGAAAATTGTAACAATTCAACTTGAACAATTTTTTTTTACAGTGCTGTGATGTAATTGTGACTAAAAAAAGACAAGCAGAATGCTTAAAGATATTTTCTCTCAGTTGACGACGGAGGAGGATAAAAAAAAAAAACAATAAACAGGAGAAGAAGAGGCAGACAAAGAGGCAGAATAAGAGGACTAACATTTGAAAAATGCTGACAAAAGATGATTAAAAAGCACAGAGAACCAGATAGACAGACAGACACTATAAATAGATATAGATAGACAGACAGACAGATAGACAGACGCTATAAATAAACACTGCAGATTGAAACTATGGACAGACGGGTAGACATACAGACTAACACTATAGACTGATACTGTAGATAGAGACAGACAGATAGATATACATAGACAGATGGAAAGACAGACAGACAAACACTATAGATTGATACACTAGATAGAGACAGACAAATAGATATACATAGATAGACGAGAAGACAGACAGACAGACAGATTCTGACGACATCTCTGTGTTATGCCCATGAGACCCCGTCCTCCATCCCCCACTCCCTTTTTGTCCCTCCATCTAGCACCCTAGTGTACATCGTCTTTCCCTTGAATGACATGGGTTTACACTCAGGGTTATGGAAGAGAACATCTGCAAGCACTTGTGTTCATGGCACACACTGGGATGTTCTAGTGTAACATCGGAGCCAAAACACCAGAACGCACTCCCTTGTTTGTGTGTGATCAATGCAGCCAGTGTTATGAACGATTGGCGTCAGACTGTCTATGCTGACTAACAAATCTTTTGAATCAGTCTTTGAGTCGGACTCCTAGCTGTCAGCTTTGCTTTACAGAGGACACCGACATCGGGCTCTGCTAGAACGTTTAACGTCGGAAACTCACACAACGTCGAGCCAAACTTAAAAACAAGCTGCAAACAATCACATGCTTTAAGAATTATCCTACATTCATAAGCTTATGATCCTTTTTTTAAAATCATGATTGAAGGACCTGACCTCCTGAGGAGAACGTTTTGCTGACAGTTTTTAGCTTCAAATTACACTAAATAGGCAGTTTGTGATTTATGAGCAGCTTGAATTGCCTAATTTGGGCAAATGTTATGATTGAGACGAATTTGAAAAGTGTGTATCATTGAAACATTGGCTCTAATAAACGCTTGAGCGAATCCCAAGATTATTTTATTTTTCCTCAGATCTTTGCTAAACTGGTCAATATTATTTTTTTTTATTTTATTTTATTTTTTTTATGATCACTGAAAAAGTTCAACATTATTTATTACTGTGCGACTTTATTCTGGAATATAGATTTAAAAAAAACCCCAAACGGATGATGTAGATAAGTTTTGAAATTGGCTCTCAAAGAACATAAACCACTCAAGAATAGCACATGTTAAAAGCTAATAACGTTTTCATTGCCTTCTAATTGCACGCCGATCCAGTCGAGTCGTTTTTTTAAACAGTTCGTGAACTTGCACACTTCCTGTCTGTGCTTGGATAATGGCGTGTTTTTATTCGCCATAATATTCCAGTGCTTAGCTATCCCAGCTACTGGTGCCCAGCCATGAGAAAACAAGTTACCTCCTACCACTGCACGACAGAAAAACAGACTGCAAATCCCCAGACACGAGCCAGATGGACTCATGTGGTATGGGGTAAGAAAGGGACGGAGAAGTGAGAGAAAGCCATAAGCCGCCGCTCGAATCTTATCGTTTTTGATGATGGAGATATAAAAGTAATAGCTGGTCTGACATCTGAGGCAAAGCAGGATTTTCGGATGAAAGTGTCCTACATTTTTTTTCTTAAGTCTTTCAGCTTATTGTGGGATTCTAACAGAATAAAAAAAAGAATTGGAAGAACAGAAGAAGAAGAAGAAGAAGAAGAAGAAGAAGAAGAAGAAGCAAAGAATGAAAGAGAGGAGAAATGAGAAGGAGAAGAAAGTAAAAAGAAGAAATAGAGCAAAATCCAAAAAAAAGAAGTGGGAAATGAAAGAAATAAGAAAAATAGAAGAAAAAAAAAGTCTAACCATGACGTAGATGATGCAGAAACAGATGAAAAAAAAGAGGTGGAAGAAAAGGAAACGAATCAGATACAAAAAATTAGCAAAACAGAAAGCAAAAGATACTGAAGAAATTTGAAGATGCAGCAGAAGAAAAAGAAGAAGACAGTTAAATCTAACCAGATTCTTTAAATAAATTTGTCCTCCTTTTTTCCTTTAGGACTTTTTAGGTCTTCTGTAGCCTATCCCAGCACACATAGGGCAAAAAGCAGGGGTACACCTTGGACAGGTCGCTAGTCCATCACAGGGCCACACCTATACGAATAACCACACACATTCACATCTACTCCTATGGGCAATTTAATCAAACCCGGGACCTTCTTGATGTGAGGCGATCGTGCCCTGATGTTTTCTTTATATAGATAGAACAGAAAGCCAGCACATTTTCCATTGTTTTATTGCTACTTAAACTGACCAGTGTGGTAGAACTTTAGTCCATTAGTCTATCCAGGTCTTCTATCTCATCATAGCTACACCCTCATCATCATCATCATCATCATTTTCCAACCGCTTATCCGGAACCGGGTCGCGGGGGCAGCAGTGCAAGCAGGGATGCCC
>JAOTRA010000002.1:12422715-12445488 GCA_026260255.1 Pseudolaguvia tuberculata | reverse complement strand
ACACATATATATGCGCACGCACACGTTGTTTGCAATCCAATTTATATTTACATTCAGCAACAGGGGGAAATGAAAAAAAACAAACAATTGCACCGTTTACACGAGAACTGAAACAGTTTACAAGGAAGCCACTTGAAAAAGATCTAGTGTATGCGATCCAGTTGGTAATAAAAATATACTGCGCTCAAAACTTTTTCACTACTCTTACATGTGTGATTTGGTCTCTGTGGGACCAAATCTGTGCAATCTGTGTCCTAAATACAGACATTGGAGAGATCCGGTACCCATGATGCACTACAACACTGTTCAGTTTTAAGCCTGATTGGAGCCACCAGAGTTTGTGATGTGGTCTCTGCTTTTAAAGGCATTAAGCTGAAAAAAAAAGGGTAAACTTAAGATGGTTGCTAATGATGGAGTCATGGTTGTGCCACACATTTTTCTTTTTTTCTTTCTTCAGCAACTAATAATTCCCACATGATTATCTGACTCTCAGTTTGAGATCAGCTAATGATCAGTCTGATCTCATGCAAATGGACAATTTGTACCACCATGTTATTGTCTGAAATGCTAAATAGATTTTTCTCTATTAAATATTTTGTGTTCTCTTGAAAAAATAAATAAATAAAAATTGATTTCAAAACCAACATTAGATTTGACCGTGCCTTTTTCAGCATCTTGGATTTACATCTTTTCTCTCAAACCCTTCAAATGTTGTCATGTCACTTTGTCTTTTCTTCATTCTGTGCGCAAAATATAGCATTGCGCGAGCCGCAGCCGAGCTATAGAGAAGTTAAGCATGGCTCTCTGTGGCCACAACAAAAACAGTTTTAATTCCACATTCCTCAAGCGTTCACCCTGTCCAGGGTTCGTCTTCGGCCAAGTCCAGATATTCACTGCGAGTCATTTGATTTTGTCAAGAATGAGGCTGCCGTGCTTGGGTCTAAACACTTCCATATGTCCGACATACTCGATTCAATTCCTACCAATGATCTACGCTTGGTGCTGAAACGCAACATGTGGCGCTCCTGTCTAAACAATGCACCGTCCTGCTAATGCAATCTAAATGTGAAGAAGCATGCCGTTTCTCCTTGAGGGCCAGAAACTGTAAGGAAACATGAGCAGATGTTTGTGCAAGTCAGCCATGCAATTATGACAAATAAGTCGATCACCTAGTCGTGCTCCTTGATCAAAAAAACAATTTGAGTTACTATTACACCCATTGCCACTTTCTGCTTTTTACCCAGGGGCAAACTGCTGGAAACAGCAACAAGTTGGCTCAGGGTTCCTATAGTATAAATATATGCGTTTATGATTGCAAAACTGGGCAGCAACACAATTTCTGGACCATCACATTTGCAACACCAACTGGCTTCAATTAGTGTGTGAATAAATCAGCAAGTGCATGTACCTGATTGAAACCAGAATCCTACCTTCCGTTAACTGCTTCACTCTGCTTTAAAAACAGATTAGATGGAATAAGATGTAATACAGTATTATGTTTGATTAGCATCACAAGGAGGGAGGTAAAAAGATCGGACATACAAACATTCACCAACTTTCTAGACACCTCTGGGCTTCCATGATGGTTGGGTGACTCCAAAAGTTTGCAATTCATTGTGGAAACATTGCACGAGTGTGTATGTAGCGTATGTTGGTTATGTTTTTCAAAATATTGTACTGCTTATGAAAGTTCAAAATATTTATTCATTCATTCATATTCGTACCCGCTTATTCCATAATAAGGGGTCGCAGGAGTTTGCTGGAGCCTATCCCAGCGCACACAGGGTGAGAGGCAGGGGTACAGCCTAGAAAGATTGCCAGTCCAACGCAGGGCACACAGACAAACAACCACTCACACACACATTCACTCCTATGGCCAATTTAGAAATCACCAATTAACCTAATGTACATGTCTTTGTAGTGTGGGATGAAACCAGAGTACCTAGAGGAAAAACATGCAAACTCCGCTGAGAAAGATCCCTGGCCCGGAAATCTAGGGAATAATATTTAGCATGTTGTAAATGATAACATATACAAAATAGGGGCAGTGGTGGCTCAAATGGTTAGGGCACCGAATTGAAGATAGAGAGATCAGGATGATCAGAGTTCAAGCCCCAACACTGTCAAGTCTGTCACTGTTGGGTGCTCAAGCAATACCTTTGATCGTTCCTGCCCCTGCTCATACCTGCCCCTGTGCTTTGACCCCAATCTTTCAATTTGGGATGGTCAAAGAAAAAGATTGAACTATATGTAAATACTGTATATAATCATGTATAAATAAAATGAAATAATTTTTTTAAATACACCCACCCCTTATTCCAAGCATTAGTTTCTTCACATCTGTGCAAAATTTACTAAAGGGAAGTATAAAGATTAGACGACTTACCACCAGTTCCGAAAAGCGGGCATTCAGTTCCTCTTCCAAAGGCATGGGGGCGCTAAACTCGAGCAACTGCAGAGGAACACTGTCCTTCAGGTTGATCTCAGGGGGTTCGCTGCTGCCAAAGCAGCACAGAAGGCCCAGGCCGGGCCGCGTGCGCTTTCGGGGAGGCATCCTCGCCACGCTGGATGGACCAAACAAGCCAAGTCTGCTATCTAAGCTGCATGGTCTAAAAAGCAGAAGAGAAAAAAAAATGCATGATGAACAGACCACCATCTACAGTATACCTACAACAAATATATAGACCTCCCTGAGGTCTCATTAAAGGAGTTTTAAAGAGAATGTTTCATTGTTTAACCACAAAAATGGTTCCGACATGCAGCGATTCCCTCTGAGGTTTACTAACCTCTATCTATGGAGTCATCATGCTAACAAACACTGTGCATTTGTGTACATCATGTAAACATTTCAATATCTGCAGTCAATGAACTTGGAAGCTTTGCCTTCCAGGCCCACAGTTAAGGGTTCTGGTTTCACAAAAGCATGAGGGTTTAACAAAAATTGTTAAATGCTGGATATGGCATTACTTTAAACAGGCATTTGGGAAGTTCATCCTGACTAAAAAGAAAGGACAGCAAGAGAGAAAAAGCAGGTTGAAGTTGGACACAATGGTAGAGCTTCAATGATTCCTATGTTTGGAGGATTTTAAAAACATTCATTACTTCTGAACCGTATTGGAGGTTATATGGGCACCGTGATGGGAACAGCCTGGCACCAGTTTGTGTGTGCTGGCATAAGACTGGATGGCACAAAGACCTTTCTGTTGTAGCAAAAAGGAGAAAGCTGGAATTAAGTGGAGGGGGGGGGGGGGCTGGTCGTACCCAGCACGCTCTCACACTCTCGCCGGCACCGCTAAGGGGAAGAAAACAGACCAGTGTTTTTAGGAGCTGCCTGTTCACTCAAAGGCATCCACTTCAATCAGGGCTACCAAACCTTTTCTTCAAAAAACTATAGAAAGTTATAGCAAGCAGAGCAGCACTATGAATCAAAAATTGCAATACCAAGTAGATGGAACTTTGCTTCCATAAAGAGGACCACGCATATAATACATTCATTCATTTATTCATTCCCCAATTTCAGATCATAGGGGTCTGCTGGAGTCCATCACAGTGCACAAAGAGCAAACAACATAGGAACATTCTGGACAGGTTGCCATTCCATCGCAGGGCCACACATGGACAAACAACCACACACATGCACACACTCACTACTATGGACAATTTAGAGTCATCAATCAACCTAATGTTTTTGGACAGTGGGAGGAAACCGTAGTACCTGGAGAAATAGAACTCACGCATGAACATGCAAACTCTGCACAGAAGGAGCCCTTGTCAGGAATTGAACCCGGGAACCTTTTGCAGTGAGGTGACCGTGCTAACCACTACGGTAACATTTCTGATTATTAACCAGCAACTATTATTACAAGGGTCAGTTTGTTCACACCTGCACATTATAAAAAGGTTCTAAATTTAAAGCCATCACTAAAGCCAACTGTCTGTACACCGTTTTCCCTCCATGCTAAATGGATTTTTACCGCTTTCTCCAAGAATAGTTCAGTGGTTGATTCTTTATGAGTCTACCTCCACCCCTACCACCTCACCCATCCCCATTCAGTGCAAATGTGTGAAAGGGGAATAAAAGGTAAAGCAGTAAAAACAGGAAACCCTTTTCTGTTTTATGGGCTTTCATAGACAAAGCATTTATTACAATTACACTGCCACATGTGCAGATTATACTATATTCCGATTCATACTATACTATACTATACTCATTGCTAAATCCAAGACGCACAGCACAGCACTTGATGTGGAATCCTACTAAAAAATAATATAACATAAATGAATAAGTAAATAATAAATGATATTAATATAAAAAAAATACAAAAAGTAATATGGGTTAAAGGTATATTAAAAAAGAGACTTTCAAATCATTTCATATAAAAGTGATGCCAAATATAATCCGAAATGCAAAACATGGCAGTTTTAAGGGGACTCCCTTGTCTGTTGTTTCCATGGAAACACACTACTGGTTGCATAGCAGATTTAGCACACACACATACGCGTCACTAGCGAATGTGTGATTATCATGACACTTGATATTTGAGTGATATGAACTCAAATAGTCGAAGGAGAAGAATTGGTGGCTTTTGTGGTCTGCATACTGTAGTGATATAATACAGATGTTTACTGTGGGGGTTTTTTTTCTGTTGGAAGAAATACTCCAACTTCTCTAAAAAAACATCTTTAATTCATTATAGTAATTATTGTTACTAATTTGCAGACTCTGTATCAAACTCTTTCACCTTGTAAGACACCTGATATGACTTTCGCGCTGTCCACACTTTCTTTAGTCTACACATTTGACCAACAGAATCCAATTGATTTCCTTTCCATGCTTAATTTCAGCCTTATTTTATTGAGACACAGAATGATCCCCATTATCAATTCCTTCCATTTGAGAAACGGGCTTATTGTATTTCTTATTGTAAACTTTTGACCTGCACTATCTATAACCCTCTCTGATGCAACAGGTTTACTATTGCATTCTGGGTTTTCATTCCTGTGCTCAAGAGAAGTATTCTGATTTCTGGCAGTCATGCAACTGGCTGGAATTTGCAACTTTAGGACCACTGGCTTCGACCCCTAAACAGAGAACAATACAAGAAAGCCAAATGGGGTTAAACTAAATTGACTTCCAGATGTTTCAATGTTTCTAGACAGTAAATACGTTCCATGGAATTCTCCCGTAAGGTGAAGGAGATTTTTTTTTTTGACAAATATTAAATTGGAATAACCTGCTATACTAGACATCCTACACAGTTTAATTCATATTCTTAGGACTTCTATATACTTATATAATATAAATCTATAGATAAACTTTAGAATACACCTATTATTCACTGATCTATACACTCCTTTTCAGTTTTTTCCTGGGCAAAACTGAGATCAGACACTAACATCAGAAAAGGAATTCTTAAGTATTAATAATGGTCTGGTTCATCCCAAAGGTGTTTAGTGGTGTAGGGTTGGTTTTGCGTTTAATGTATTTGGTTGATACCAGAAAGATCAGTTTTATTCCCAGCACTACTGAGCTACCAATGCGGACCCCTGAACAAATAAGACAGCATGTGATAATGATGTTCAGAGGTTTTGTGCTTAGTGTCATTGTCATGCTGGGAAAGTGTTGTCCAAAACATTCTAGACAGTCGTGTGTTTCCATATTCATAGCAACGGTTCTTGGAAGGAAGAAGATGTGGATCTGATGGTCAGGTAACCACAAACTTTTGGAAATAAAGTGTATGGTTCTAGATCAGCTCTTTATCAGTAAGTATTATGATTGAACAAGGTAGTCAATCAGTTTAAATAGAACCAGCCTTATCTTCAGACATGCCAGAAATCAATTGCTTAATAAACATAGCAACAAAAACATAAAACAGTCCAACTGGAAGAATAAGAATTGGATACTGCAACAAAGTCCAAATGTGGAATAATTACTGTTAAATTTCTCAAGTTCAAGTGAATTATTGTAGATTCCAGCAAGTGTATAGGAGTCTCCAAGGAAAGAAACAAACATACAAAGGAAGCAAGGCATGACAAACATATCTTTAATACTTATTAGAAGATCAGTGTCCGATTGCCAGCACCATGAGGCTGTCAGGGTTCCTCAAGAAACTCCAGTTGTATAAAAGAGCCCATTTCATCCTTGGACAGATTTTTGCTTTTGACCATGGTGGAGAATCTGAGATTAGGAGCACTTCATTTGCCCGTGTTAAAAACACCTGGATGGCAGAAATCTTCCTGACTGATATCAGGGTATCAAACACTTAACCTTTTGCACGGTGGCTTGGTGGTTAGTACTGATGCCTAACAGCAGGTTGTCCCTGGGTTTGGTTCATGCAGGAGCCTTTCTGTATGGAACCTGCATGTTCTCCTCGTGTTGGGTGGGTTTACTTTGACAGTCCAAAAACAAGTATCCTAGGTTGATTAATGATTCTAGATTGATTGGGTCCTTTGATAAGCTGGCGATAGGCCGGTTTTTCCCACAGCTCAAAAACACTTATCTTAGGTTGCTTAGTGATTCTAAATTACCCATAGGTAAGAGTGACTCTGTGATAGATGGACTTTTGCACTTTCAGAGACAGCTGGAATAAGACCTCACAAATCCCTGTAACTCTGAATTAAGGAATAAGCGGGTTAGAAAATGAATGAATTAATGAATCAATATTTTTACACTGTGCAAATATAAAAACCTACATGGTCAGCAGAGAAAATATGTCTTCCGCAAAGACAGGGGTCTCTCTAATTACCTCTAATTACAAATGAAAAATCACTGATGGCATGCCATGAATACAAGGTGACAATGACAAAAACTTTTTTGTGAAGGATAATGGCAACCAAAGGAAAATCCATACAGGTTAGTAGTATCGTATAATACTTTGTATTAAGACTCAGCAAAATTGACGGCATAGACGCAAAAGTCTCACACAGACCTTGAGGCAAAGTACATCCAATGTGCATGCTCGACTGAGCAGTGGTGTAGTGAAAACACAGTTGGTGAAGAGGGTTTTAAATTCCTGTCTCTTCTTTTCTACAAGCCTACTGAAAGTAGGTCAGAGGTGAAGAAGAATTGGTAGCCTTTATAAATACACCTTTATCTATTTGCTTTCACTTTATTTCCTATTTAACTTCCTGTACAATTCTGGTCACGTATTCATCAGTCTTGGCTTTCTATTTTTTTTTCGAACCTTTCTTTCATAATAAGACAGACACACACTGCAATCCCTACCACAGTAGACATCCTTCTATCTCTAACGGCTGCTGCTAATGTAAATAAGCTACATCATCATCTAAATTAGCACCAGATACAAGATTTCTGCATGTGAAGCCAAATCCTCACCTGTTGGCTCCAATCACAAGTATTTCCTCAGCTGGGATAGTAGAAAAGTCTTCCTGGTGCAAGAATGCATGTCAATCACTGGTCGGCTTAGTAACACTATTCCTGGTGTTCTGGTGTACATAGATATACACAAGAACATGTGTAGTCCAATTAACTGTATTTAAATTCCTAAAAGGTGGGTTAATCCTCCCTACTGACATAAATATATAGATAGATAGATAGATAGATAGATAGATAGATAGATAGATAGATAGATAGATAGATATAGATAGGATATACACGATATCCTGGTCTCATGATTTTAAAGTACCATAAATAAGATACATAAGCTACTAATGTACTAGCATCATTTATTGTATAATTTTAACCACTTAGAAATGTGTTGAATAATTATGAATAAAGGGTAGCTCCGGTGGCATGGTGGTTAACACTGTTGCCTCACAACAAAACACAAAAAAGGTCCCGGGTTCCATTCACGGGCAAGTAGTCTTACTGTGAAGAGTTTGCATGTTCTCCCTGAGCTTGTCTGGGTTTCCTCTGGGTACTCCGGTTTCCTCCCACAGTCCAAAAATATGTATATTAGGTTGATTAGTGATTCAAAATTGCCCAAAGGAGTAAATATAATTGGTGGTTTGTCCAAGATGGACTGGTAACCTGTCCCAAGTTGTACCCCTGCCTCTCTTCCTTTGTGTGCTGGGATAGGCTCCAGAAGACCCCTGTGACCCCGAATTAGGAAATAAGCAGGTTAGAAGATGAATGAATAAATTATGAATAAGTGGACCCCTGCCTTACACACACTTAGCCTCAATATAGAAGCAAAATTAAAAGTGGTGTTGGAATTACCAAACTGTTACAGCATTTGGTAGATGCTCTTTTCCAGAGCGACTTACATTTTATTGCTTTTTGTACAACTGAGCAAGTGGGGGCTAAGGGCCTTGCTCAAGGGCCCACGGTAATTGATTAGCGGAGCTGGAAATTCGACTCAATTCTGGGCTATATGTTTACAACTTGGTCAGAAATGAGGGCTATGTTACCATCTGAATGAATAAATGACCCTCACAAACCATGTAATAGAGAGGCTAGGATCATTTCATGGCACATTTGCAGGGGACACATTCCACCGACACGCTCCCCATTTGAAAGCAAGCACTGTTTATTTTGTAGCACAGAATGTAGGCTTGTTTAACACAGGAATGTTCATGTGGGATGACACAAAAAAGAAAGACATTCAGAGTTCCAAAAAGCCCTCTGACTATAGATTGTGCAGACGCATGCAAATTAATATTCCTAAATGAATCCCTCGTGTAATTGTGTGTCCATCACTGGACAACTATGCCTACGTGCACTAAAGACGATGAGCAAGATTGTTAGGACTGACAAAGGACAGCCTCCGTGTCCCCCTCCTCCGACCCCTCTAAATGATTTCCTCTTTATCCCTTTATCAGACAAGATCTGGCCTGAAAAGCAAGGAAAAACCTCAGACGGGAGAACATTCACATTTTTCACCATGAAGCCCCTGCGCCAAGAGGTCTTGTGAATCAGCCAACATTTTAGGAAAGTGAGACAGGTCAGGATTTTTGTCTGCGGGTAATTCACTATAAAACAACTTGTTTTAAAAGCCATGCGTACAGAAGCCAAGTGAATAACTTCATCTAATAGTGCATCAGAGATCTATTTTACATGTCTGCAGAAAACACACTAATCTGCATATCAGAGACTTTATGCCTCATGTCTTCCTGACACTTTTTGTCTGCCTGCTCTAGGCTTCATTCCGATCAAACAACTTATAAAGCTTTTGGCCTACATTTCTATTTATTTTTTTTACTCTGGAAGCATAAATATGTCAGTTAAATCTGGAGGAACTGGGGATTCACAAAGCATGTCGGTAAAAGCCGTTTCATTTGCTCACTGTCCACATCTGCTGTGGAGCCCAGAAGTCATTGCTAGCCTGCATGTAATCCAGAATAAAAAGTAATTGGCTTAAATAAGATTCTTGAAAATGAATAAATAAATCAAATATAATATGGGGCAACATAGAACCCTAGTTAGGTCAGTCACAGCAAGAAGGTCCCGGGTCCGACAAGTTGTTGTTGTTTGGAGTTTGCATGTTCTTGCTGAGTTTGCATGGGTTTTCTCCGTGTACTCCATAGGAATGAGTCTGTGGTTGTTTGTCCATGTGTGGCCCTGTGATGGACTGGTGACCTGTCCAAGGTGTTCCCCTGCCTTTAGCCTTATGTACACTGGGATAGGCTCAATTTCCATCCTTTCTGGTTATGCGCTGGAATAACTTTTGTTGTTTCTAACTCAAAATTGTTAGATAAACTGCTACTTCTGGCAAGGAAATATATTTTGAAACACCGGTATGGGGGGATTTTTGTGGTTTTGCCTCATGAGAGGCTGGTGGCTTAGGGGTAATATACAGAACTTTTGGTATGTATGGACTTCCAGGATGACTGAGAGGTTAAGGCATTGGACCTTATTCATCTCATTGAAACCCCACTTCTAACTTTATGGAGAAGTTGTAGTTCAATAGTTTAGATGTTGAATTAATGGGAAGATTGTTGTTCAGTGATTAAAGCATTGGACTGCTAATTGGATGATCAGGGTTCGATTCCAGCAAAACTAAGTTATCACAGCTGGGTTTCTAAGCAAGATCCTTAAACCCGTAATTGTCCAGTTGTATTAAAAAAACCGTTTAGTGCTTTTAGTAATTTATTATGCAAGTACAGTATTGAATAAACATCTCGTATCTTCTTACACTTTCTGCTGCTCCCATTAGGGGTCGCCACAGCGGATCACTCTTCTCCACATTACCCTGTCCTCTACATCTGCTTTTCACCCTGCACATCTTCCCTCACCACATCCATAAATCTCCTCCTTGGACTTCCTGTTTTCTTCCTACCCAGCACCTCAATCCTCAGCATTCTTCTACCAATATACTGCATGTCTGTCCCTCCTCTGCACATGTCCAAACCATCTCAACCTAGTCTCCCTCACCTTGTCTCCAAAACATCCTACATGCGCCGTCCTTCTAATAAACTCATTTCTAATCCAGTCCATTCTCGTCACTCCCAATGAAAATCACGCTCTCCATTACTTTGTACCGTTGACCCCAGGTACTTAAACTCCTCCACCTTCACCAACTCTTCTCCCTGCCACCTCACTCCACTGCCTCCCCTCTCATTCACACATTTGTACTCTGTTTTACTCCTACTGACTTTCTTTCCCCTACTCTCCAGCACGTACCTCCAGCTCTCCATGATTCTTAAATAAACATCTCATATATTCTATTATATTTATACTAGAATCAGAAACCAGCTTTGAAGTATCTAACCTATCCAATCAACAACATAAGGACATACTAAATAATTATATTTAGGAATAATTAAATAACAAAACTTTAAGACAAAGAAGTAAAAAGACATTATAGACTTTGGCTCCAAAGCCAGCCTTACAATGTGAGAGGTTTAATAGTTATTTGCAATTGGTGCGTGTCAAACACTATAAGCAGGTCTACCTCACTTGTCACAATGTCAGACTGTACAAAAGTCAAAACAGACTTACAATTATCTCTTTTATATATCTGAGCAATTAGAAATTAATTGGCTTGGTCAGGGACCCAGAAGTGATATCTTGTTGGTGCTGAAAATTGAACCATGTTTGTCCAATTCGCAGTCAGACACCTTAACCCCTGCACTACCACTTCATGGTACAATTTAAATTCCTAAAAATCATGTGAAAGCTAAACCCCTTTGTAATGTATGAAATGTAGCTTTCTTAATAAACAGCTAAGGTTTTTTTTCCAGAAGCTTCCAGATTGTGAGCATAAATGGTGAATATTATAATTTAAAATAACAATAACATGACCATGGAATATGTTGTAAATTCCAATGGGAGTTAAATATGTAGTACCACTGGCCCACTTCTCAGATGGCACATACATCTGTTACTGCGAGAACCTGCAAATAGTGTGGAGTAAATATGAAATGGATACTATTTATGCTTGTGTCTACATTCCAGAAGTGCCCCACAGTCCATACCCATGTTTCATCAAGGCTCACATGGAACCTGATACCAAGTCTTATATCTAAAGGACAGTGATGTGAGCAATCATCTCACACACTGGGGTAGGAAAATTGTTTTCTTTGGTTTGCTAAAAAGTAAGATGGAGTGGTTAGCAAAAATATTCAGTATATACACTACTTTTATACGCTTGTGTTTAACCAAACTGTCTTTAATCCTCAGTGACCTCTCGGCCTTGTACCAAGATCAAGACTGTGTATTTACTAAAAATATAACCGAATTGTTGACTCAGCAGCTGCTCAACTGTCGCAACTTTCCCAAGTGCCTTTAGCCAAAAACACGATATCCCAACATCTCTTCTTTCAAACATGTGATGTTGGCTCACTCAAAGTGGCAACAGGTTTATACAAACTCTCATGCCTGGCTGGTCAGGAAGGATCTCGGTTCCATCAGACAATCTTGGGTAAAAGGTGTCTTTGGCATTTTAGCATTAAATATTGCTAAGCGTATGCATCTTACTATAAAGTTAAAGGTTAACAGCTGCATACTGAAGAAAAGAGGAATGTGTGCTGGCAGGTAATGGCTGGAAACTGGGCATTAAGTGTTTACATCATGCCTTGTAGCCAAGACTACCTCTTGCCAAGACTATCTTTAATCTACAGTAGCTTATCTGGAACAATGATGAGATTGTAAACGATAAGCTTTGAATCTATTTTGCACAAAGAGATCCTAGTATTCATTTGGGGACTTCCAGATGATATCATCTTTAACATGACAGCAATTCAACCTTGGAGCATTTTCCATAATCTTTTATTACTGCACTGCCCTACTGTGTACCTCATACACATACTTAGCGGAAGGTTTTCAGCTTAAGGTGATCTGGTAAAGCTAAATAAAAAAGGCTCTAAACCAGTGTAATGTTAACTCCAAGTTTATCTTCAGGCTCTCTGGAAGGATCAGAGTCCAAGTTAAAAGATTCAGATTTTTTAGTATAATGGCAAAGAAGAGGATATAGGGGGCTGGGGGTCGCAAATCAGATGATGAGATGAGATCAGATCAGATCAGTTACAATGATCCTTAGGGAACTGACTGGTATATGCAGACACACGCCATTTTTTAAATACTGTGTGAACAGGATTAGTCACAAAGTATCATAAGTCTTAAATCTAACCCAGATACAAGCCTATAATCCCTATTCGAATAGTGATCATAATTTTACTGCAGACCATCGGCCAAACCGCAATTCCTCAGACACCGACAAGTGTACACCATAAAACATGAGTCCTAAACACAGTATCTGCCATGCAGCCGAGTTCAGGACACACACTGTTCGGAATCCTCAGGATCTTTCAGCGAGAAAGTTTCCCAAATACTTTTCTGTTAGACTCTATTTTGAACAGTGGCATTTATTGCTTTGCATGCTACGAATACATACAGATCCCATTCTAAAGTCGTTGACCAGTCTGGATTATTTATCAAGAGAACTATGAACATTAACAGCATGATCAAAATGCAGAATGTGTACTCACCCCTTAAATCCCTAAAAAATCTTCTAATTTCCAACCATCATATTCCAAAGCAACAGAGATCCTTTGGAAATACAGCAGTGGTTTAAAAAGACTAAATCCTTCCTTTTGTCACTACTGGTTGACTTGTACTAGATTTGATATTCCTGATCCAGTCTGAGCCACTTCTTTCTGTGCTACTGCTTTAAAGCCGGGATTTCAGACACAGGAACTGTTGACATAACTCCCCCTACTCTTTTTTTTCCCTCCCTTTCCCTTTCCCCAGCTTTTGTGAATGCTCTATCCATCCCATCCTCTTCTGCATACTGACCTCAGCATAACAGCATGCATGTGCATATTAGCCAGTATGGGATGAGAACAAGAGGAAAGGAAGTGACCCTTTCACAGTTTGCACTTCCCATTAACCCCAACTTCTCTCATAACCACCACTAATACACAGAAAGTAGGTTGGGACTATGCAACACTCAGAGGAACGCCTTTCCTGTCCAGAACCTTCAGAGACGCACACAGACACTGACACATGAATTTTCGAACCCAGACTCTTTCTAGGTACAGTACAACTTGCATGACTAAGCAAATACCAGGCTTGCGAGTTTAGGAACTGTCAATGCAAATCGGAGGACCAAAGCAGTTTAATTAACAAAGGTCTGGGGTAGACAGAAGGTGCAGTCAATAATTCAATCATCCTGACTTATCATTTTGATAAATAAAGCAGAAAATCTAAATACCAATGGGAGACGCTAATTTAACACATTACAATTACTGGACCTAATTGCTGCAAAAGTTGTTGCAAAATCACAAGGCCAACGGGTTTTTAGAAAAAGACAGGGGGGAAAATATTTATTTCATTTAGACCTTTGACCTTTTTAGACGCACAACAGGCTTGGTTTAAAGTTCTATCTATCTAACGATCTATCTGAAGTTAAAGCTACAATCGTTATCTGGTGTCTTGTGTCATTATTGATGCCAAATTGACTTTCCTGCTGCAAGTACTGCATTTACATGATTCCCATTTGTCGAACACGCTAACCTGTAATTAAAAATTTAAAGGATTGGCTAAAATCTGTATTAAATAGCCTATTGGTTAAAATAAATTTTAACTCATTGGTTTTTATATACCATTTGATACTGTTATGTTATTAAAATCCTTTTTTCAGCATCTAAGCTTTGCAAGTGTTGACCTTTTAACATATGCTGATGTTTCAGCTTTGGTCCCTAAGGCTGATTGCAGCAATCCAAATCAATGACACCCCCAATATGTCTTTTCTACATGCTAACTTCTGTTTTAACAAATTAGTTACTCCATTATTTCATGTATGAAATTTCTTTATTTTGACTAATTTAGCTGGACAGAAAATGGACCATATTCAGATGGCCTTCAGAATCGCATGTGTTGTTAAACATCTTGCACCATTTTGCTGTTAAATTGAGGTTCACTATTATATTACAGGTTTCCACTAACAAATCTGTGGTTCATGCAGCTCCAATAGTATTAGTGAGATCAGACACTATCATGTAAGGAGGTCTGAAGTGTAGTTGTTCATCCTAAAGGTGTTCAATAATGGAACACTAAGGTTTTGTGCTCAGGGTTATTGTCATGCTGGAATAGTCTTTTTGAAGTCTCTTAGTTCCAGTGAAAATAAAAATTTGTGGCATTTGTAGCAATAGTTTGGAGAGGAACCAAATATGGCTGTAAACTCACTTTTTTCAAACATGTTTTCTTTTTTATGGTAATATTTAGTTAGATATTTAGGTTATTTTAATTAGTTTTATTAGAAATAAAGTCTTAATTTAAACCTCAATTTCTGAAAGGACCCGTCCAGGGTGTACCCCTGCCTCTCACCTTATGTGCACTGGGATAGGCGACAGCAGACCCCAGTGACCTTAAATTAGGGAGTAAGCAGGCAAGAAAATGAATGAATGAATGAATTTCTGAAAGTTCAGTATATATACGAGAACTTCCACTGCGCTCAGATGTTTGTGTGGCATTAGATATCTTTTCATATCGCGGGTGTGTTTTGTTTTGAGTAGTCTTTATTACAGCAGTCTTTATTATAATTTATTTCTTTCAGTAGAAATAGAATTAAAGGGAAAATATAGTCATCTTCCAAACCACGGTATTTTGCAAGATGCTAATGCGAGAGACCGCAGCAGAAATGGTCACAGTCCACAGCAACAGAGCTTACTGCAGATCTGTAAACCAGCATAGTAGACTTGTTATGCTGGTGTTCACAGTGTATTCGTTCAGTAGGAAGACAGTAACCCCAGAACACACAATATGAAAAACAGGGTTAGGCTTGATGTAAAAAAAAATAAATAAATAGTTTTATCAATACAAAATCATAGTTATAGAACCCTGACAGAAAATCTTTAAAAGGAACATATTGTCAAAAGTATAAAACTAAATAACACCATGCTTGAACAATTTTACTTTTGGGCTTTCCAAAGCAAATAATCAAAATTATTTTAAGAGTCATGGACATGTTTCCGGTTCTCGTAGTTGTAATCTTGAAATTAAGCAATTAAAAAAAATAAAAAATCTGATCAAACCCAATAAAATCAAACAAGAGACAGTTTGTTTGCCTTAATAGTAGGTTTGGAGGCCATACCTTTGAATACCCGTAACGGAGCAATCCAAACTGCACGGCTGACAGAATTTAAAGAATTACTGGAAGCTGGTAAGTTTCTAAACAGCATTCTTAGCTTCTTCAGGGTACACTTTACTTATATAAACCCTCAATGGTATATTCTTGTTTCTGTTCTGGATGCAGCAAAAAAAGTTGGTTTGCAGTCAGCAAATCAACAGTCCGTTTATTCGGTTTGAATGAAAAGGTGTCAAAAATGGGAACCAAGGCAGAAAAACTGCAGATTAAGTAAAATCACTGCTATTTGTAGACTAACCACAAGAGCCACGAATCTCATCTACCCTCTATTTATCACCAAGACCGAAATGGCTTAAACAGACAGAGCATTTTCTCTCAAGACTCAGTACTGAACCTTGTGGTACACCGTGACTGTTCTTCAATAAAAAGAAAAGACAACATATGTGGAGCCACACCAAAATTAACCTCATGGAGATAACACAAAATAATAGATTAGTAAGGAATTAATTTTTTCCAGTACATTTGTCAGTGTCAATGATCTGCACTGGTGCAATACGATACTGGGTCAATGTAGGTATTACAACAGGAGGTTGGGGCCCACCGATAGTCTAATGGTACATTTCTTTAAATTGGTTTTATTGCCAGTCACCATCACTCATGTTTAAGGGGTAGAAAGACTTTGGTTATTTGTTCACTCACAGACATTGACAGAAGAGTCAACCAAATATGGACGACAAGTAAATTACTAGTTGCATCCAATTTACAGAAGAACATGCCGTTATTGATAGACAACAACATTTCATTGACTATTGCAACCGAGTGCAAGTTGAGATTTGATTCATGATTATGGATTACACATTGGCCAACCTATACTCATTAGCAAAGAAAGAAAAAAGCATATCCCTGGTTGCTCAGAAACAGCAAAATCCAAACAAACATACAAAGATTGCTCTAACATTTGGCAACTGAAAGCCAGCTGTTTTCTTTGGTGGTGTGGTTGTGGTAGTCTTAAAAATGTATGTTTCTCAGAAGCTCTTCTCCCTGCCACAACCCAATAAGCTCAGATAGTCTGTCATCTATTTATAGAGTCCAGCAGTTTCTACCCTTTATAAAAAGATAGTTACGACTGTTGCCCCACTGTTTCAAGATATAGTGCAATATTACACTGCAGGTCGTTTATTAACAATTAAATGTGTCAACTTGCTAATCGTTTAAACTTGCATTAACAGGTCAGGAGGCAAGTGTGAGCCACTTTTAAACACACACTCTGACTGGGCCAAAAAAATAAGGCTTAACTGCAAAAACATGTACCAACGCTGGATTAGTCGGCATTTCTATTTGGGTTGTGCTCTTTAATCAGATCAGAACTAGAAAATGCAAACATTTCACCAATGTAACTTTTAACCTCACTTTTATGAGTCCAGTCAAGCCTAAAAACAGGTTCTAAACTGTTCCATATGCAGACACCTTAAACCCCAAATATCCATAAATCAGCACACACATGTTCCTAAAAAGCAGATTTGTATTGCAAAAAAGCAAGACAATTGGAAACATGAGTGTGGTTCATGGCTGGATATCAGAAGACACCTGTGTATTACATCTCCTCTCATGGCACATCTGCAAGTCATCTTTGGTAGAAACCTTCAGTCACAAGAAACAGGTGCACGTTTCAAATCGTGACCTTTTCTGACCTTCCGGATGACTTGGGGGGGGTAATGCTAAAGCGGGTTGCGTTGACATGAATGTCTGCAGATTTAAAGTTGAAGGAAATGGGCTTAAAAGAAAACGTCTGCTGCATGTGCATCCACATGACTAATTTATGTGGCTGTGGACAAATAGGAAGTGTTTACATGAAGCATTTCCTAGGGAGTCGTGTCATCTGTAAACAGCTGTCAGCGGAAAAATCCTAGCAACGTGTTTACACAAGGCAGAAAAACAGTTTAGTGCTGACATCTTTATCTGAAATTAGCAAAAAATGGAAAGTTGCCTAATCGTCACCGCTAAACTCTTAATGATGCCACATTAAGTCCAGTGTTTGAAATCTGGATTGTAATCAAGATCCTACTTCAACATTGAGCTACTGCTTCTATAATAGGAAAATCTTCATATTCCAATTTAACCCTTTGCCTCCCAACGGAAAAAAACAAACACTTCCTGTTTATGCTAGGCGTTGCCAAGAACAATCTGTTCTGATTCGTTACTTTTTTTGACTGCAGACTACTAACCTAAAGTAGCGACAGACTTCAATCAATGGATTTAATCACAAAATCAACAATTTTACCTATAACACAATATTCCATTTTATTTACATCTATGCCAGTGAAATCCTGTGATTAAAAGTTGGAGCCCTAAATTTCTGATGAAGAAGAATATTAAAAAATGATTAACACCAACGTCTTCGTTTCTTCTATTTATCTACAGCGTAAACCATGGCCAAGGCAGAAGAACATGGCTGGCAGGCAATTAATCACACCCCGTCCTCGTCAATTGTATTTTCTTTTTTATTCTGTTGGTAGAACGCTCTTTGCTAGTGATGTAACAGTTTTTACCCTTTATAAAAAGATATTATACAATTATTGCCAAAAATATACTGTGGTCACCTGACAAATACCGAAGCCCACAGCAATACATTATTCCTTCACTGGAACTAAGAGACTCCAACACTGTTCCAGCAAGACAATGACCCTGAGCACAAAACCCTTGACCTCCATCATCATATGCTGGGTTATTACTAAAGTGAAAACAATCCCACCACACAAAGTCAGCACAAAGTCCTGATCTTACCACCACTTGCCACACCCTTTGGAATGAACCTCCTTACCTGACAGTAGTGTCTGATATCACCAATACTGTTCGAGCTGAATGAAGAGATAACTCACATTCAAGCAGAACACTGGGTTAGAAGGTCTTACTAGAAGACTGGAGAATGGGAATAAATCTGGAAGATGAATATAGTACATCCCTCTTCAATAAAGCAATTTATCTGCCTTACTTTTGTTAAAATCATTAAGCAAGGCACAAATTACCAACAAGACAGACCCAACAACCTGCTGTCAATTTGACCAAGCTAGAACATCTAGAACATGAGTTCAACGTTTTTGCCCTCTTTTCCCAAAAATATCAATAACTCTAATGAAATAGAGGAAGCCCTCTGACCCATGATATTGTTCAAGTACACGTGTCTCCTGTTCGTCCCAGGCAACAGCCCCCACTTGTCCAGCACTTTAGCAGATTTACTACAGCTTTCAACACAGGACGGCATGTTTCTCACACGTTCTTGGCCAAGTTTTGCAATCCTTACATTCCTCAGAAACGAGTCAAACGTTGACCTTTGACAGCTTTAAATGGACATCCAAGTTCTGTTCTGATTTGGACCAGAAAGGCTGATTATTTAGCCAAACAGTTACATAAACCTGAACATGAAGGTTCTACATGGTGCCCATGGCATAAGCCAAAAATAAAATTTTCCCCAAATAATGAATATTTTTTGTCATTTTATAGTTCACATTGGTGGATAATGTCTCTTATAAAAGTTGATAATTATTACTCCTTTTCGTAGCCTAATGGGGCAATATATTTATAAAAGTCACTAAAGTATATTTATGGATAGAAATATTTCTTTATGATTAATATTTACTGCATCTTTTCATCTGCAGTTTTTCATCATTCAATCAGATGAAGTACAGCATCAGATCTGTAGGATATCATGATTTCATATAAACCTCAATGTTTCACCGAGGGATGGTAAAACATTTAGGGATTTTAATGTATGATAAAAAAGCGGGTGGTGTAGGGACGTAGTGGTTAGCGTAGTCGACTCACAACAAGAAGGTCCTATGTTCGGTTTTCTCCGGGCACTCAAGTTTCCTTTTACAGTCCAAAAACACGGACATTGCCCATAGGAGTGAGTGTGAATGTGGGCGTTTGTCTATGTGTGGTCCTGCAGTGAACTGGTACTCTGTCCAGGGTCTAGCCCTTCTGCTTTTCACCATTGGGAGCTGGAATAGGCTCCAGCAGACATTTTGATTGAGGAATAAGCGGTTAGAAGGTTATAAGATGAATAAATGAATGAATGAATGCTTGGAAGTGAATTGTAGTATTGCATAGTGCCACAGAATGACCTAATGTCCAATCAACAACTTGGCGCCTTAACCATTTGCCCCTTTATGTTAGAAAGTGGTGACAAAGCGCATGGGGACAACTTGTCGGACTGTTGAAATAATTTTTTTTTTAAAAAGATTGTTGACAAAAAACTTATAGATGAGCCCGAGTAGAAACAGTGTGTGCACTCTTCACCGGGAGTACTTCACCAATGAAGGGAGTACACGATGCATGGATAGAGGGGATTGGGGGGGGGGGGGTGTCTGGTGTCTGGTCTCTTAAGGATGAGGGAGTTCTTTGTGCTTACTTCTGGGGAGTGTTGATTTGAAGCAGCTGTGGCTGCAAGACTTCTTGATGGTAGCCACGCGACACTTGTACAAGCAAGCTTCAGAAGATCCTTGCTTCTGAACAAACACTCATTCAGCATTCCGAACTTTCACAGCTAATGTTAGGCACGTCTACTAAAGTTCACGCGCCACTAAAAACAGAGGAGTGAATAATTTATATTTAAACCCTGCAGCTCAATCACTAAAACAGCATGCATTATTAGCAGTGTTTAGGGTTTTTTAGGGAGGGGGGGCTTTTTGAGGGGGGGAAAGAATGTAACAAAACTGCTGAAATACCAGGATTGTAGTTTAATGCAACAGTAAATCCTATAGTAAAATGAACAGGGCCAGGGAGAAAAATTTATGGAGATCATTTTTTTATTACGCAGCCAAAGCGATCTGGGTGCATTTTCCTCGGTAGCCGTTACTGATGTTATGCATGACTCGACTCGGTTCTGTGAGATGCAAAACAATACTGTAAACTGTAGATCGGTTATAATTTCTCCCTAGCCAGTTTATAATTGCAGCCAATATGGTCAGTTCCAAAACACAGTGCTAAAACACACAAAATTATCTTTGGAAGAAATATGATCATATTCATGCACATTCATGACTGTATTAAAGGCACTAATCCAAAACTGGGTGGGGTTGAATACGGGCAGCATGAATAAGCAGCTTCTGTTGAAAGTCAAGACCAGACAACACTCTACAGTAGCTAAAATTCGCTTATATTCAGTTTCTTCTTCAATTTTGCTTTTGACGTTTTTGACAAACAAGAAAAAATCTAATTAAACCAGAGCAGCACTGTGCCTTAGTGGTAAGCAAGAAGGTCCGGGTTCTAACTTCTGGACAGGGGGCCTTTGTGTTAGGGGTTTACATGCTCTTCTTGTGCGGGTTTACTCCATGTACAGTCCGGCTTACTTTTGGACTGTGGTTTACTTCCACAGTCCAAAAACATGTACATTAGGCTGATTGGTAATTGCAAATTACCCATAGGAGTGGGTTTTAGGTCCCGTGATGGACTGGTGACCTGTCCAAGGTGTACCTGAGAGTTGAAATAGGCTTTAACCGACCCCGGCGACCACGAATTAGAGAATAAGCAGGATAGAATAAATAAATGAAACCATCCATATGCTATCCAACATTTAACATAAACACACCATTAAAAAACATCAAAACCTAATAAGGCTTATGTTGTTCTAGCTAAAAAATTCTGGGATACTTTGCATATTGTTACACTGTTTTACCTGAAATATTGTTGATCAAACTTTTTCAAAAAGGTCTGCATTCATTTGTTTTTATGAAGATTTGCCAAAGTCCCAAGTCATAACGATTAAATTAGCCTGTAATTAGCATAGGAGAAATAATAGTGATCTTGACGCTAAAACATTTAGTCCGTTTTAATGACAGACAGGTTGAGAAAGTGAGGACTGGATGTGAAAATTCACTTAAATCATATATATTATATATTAAAATTACACAATCAGCTAATGGGGCAGCGCGGTGGCGTAGTGGTTAGCAGGGTTGCCTCACAACAAGAAGGTCCTGGATTCGATCCTGGGCCAGGTATCTTTCTTTTTGGAGTTTACATGTTCTTCCTGTGTTTGCGTGGGTTTCCTCCGGTGTGTGTGTGTGTGTGTGTGTGTGTGTGCGTGTGTGCGCGCGCGCGCGAGTAGTTGCTTGTCTATGTGGCCCTGCAATGCCGCCCTATGTGCGCTGGGATTGGTCCAGCAAACCCATGCGACCCTGAATTAAGGAATAAGCGGCTAAGAAGATCAATAAATGAATGAACTAATGGCAATGAATGGCATGGTTGCAGATGTTTTATGGACCAGTGACAAGTTGATGTAACAAATGAGGTCACAGGGTATACTGGAGCCTATCAAAGCTCTCTGAAAGAGCGTATGACAAAAGGGGTACACAGGTTGCTAGGACATCACAGGGCCACACATATACTCACACTCCCTCCTATGATCAAGAATCAGGTTTTTGGACAAAAGGAGGAATCAGGAGTACCTGGAGAACATGCAAGCGCCACACAGAATCAAACCTAGGCCCTCTTGCTATGAGGAAACAGACTGATGTTATTAATGTTTCATGTCAAAGCCTAATGATTACACTAAAAGCTGTTGGAAAATATTGTACATAACTATGTTTTTAGTGCATTAAAAGTATGGGGGTGCTTATTCTTTCCCCTGTAGCCCAAAAGGAACCTTGTTAGGAACCATCCATCCAGCGCCAATTCGGGTGTCAGGAAGAAAACGAGCACCATAAACATCTCACATCGTAAAAATAACTCACTGATCATGAAGTTTACACCGTATTTTATGATATGCTCCGGGCTGATTTGATGACATGGCATGGCTGAGTTACTAGGGAATAAAATCACGAACCATTGACTACCGTTTATCTGGTGTCCCGACAACACAAAATAGTATATCTAACAAAAACAAACAGAGAATGACATAGAAGCCAGGTATGCAACCAGATAATTAGCAAACAAGTGGTCTCCAGACATAACACTGCTCCTATTCTACTCGTGCTGGCTTCCGTTTAGGCGACACTGTTTTCGGAACAATTCCAAACAGAGATGATTGATGATGTAAACAGAATGGAGCCAGAAGTTGCAGTAATCACAAGACTACAGTTAGAGATTCACCTCTGATTTGACTTGGATTTTATTGAGTTCATTTGCGATATTAAAAAAAACCTTAAACCAAATGCAATAATACAAGTCTATTCATTTACCATATCCAACACCTTAACCACAGAGGTAACGCATCCCAAGTTATTTCATAGTCAATAATAAAATTCCACAGTACAACATATAGTGAAATATTTTTCTTCGCATATCCCAT
>JAOTRA010000002.1:12407315-12418462 GCA_026260255.1 Pseudolaguvia tuberculata | reverse complement strand
GAAGCGTGGAGATGTTTAGGAGAGATGGCAGTGGAGTTTCTGACTGAATTGTTTAACAGGATTTTGGAAGGTGAGAAAATGCCTGAGGAATGGAGAAGGAGTGTTCTGGTACCGATATTTAAGAATAAGGGAGATGTGCAAGCGTGTTGTAACAAAAGACGAATAAAGTTGATGAGTCACACCGTAAAGTTATGGGAAAGAGTAGTGGAAGCCATGCTGAACGAAGAGGTGTCCATTTGTGAGCAACAGTTTGGTTTCATGCCAAGGAAGAGTACTACAGATGCCATCTTCGCTTTGAGGATGTTGATGGAGAAGTATAGAGAAGATCAGAAAGAGTTGCATTGTGTGTTTGTGGATCTGGAGAAAGCGTACGGCAGGGTTCAGAGAGAGGAGTTGTGGTATTGTATGAGGAAGTCAGTGACAGCAGTGAGGTGTGCGGTAGGAATGTCGGACTGGTTCAAGGTGAAGGTGGGATTGCATCAAGGATCGGCTCTGAGCCTTTTTGTGTTTGCAGTGGTGATGGATAGATTGGCAGATGGTGAGAGAGGCTAGCTTGAGATGGTTTGGACATGTGCAGAGGAGGGACGTGCAGTATATTGGTAGAAGAATGCTGATGATGGAGGTGCTGGGTAGGAGGAAAAGAGGAAGACCAGGGGGGAGGTTTATGGATGTGGTGAAGAAAGATATGTTGGTAGTTGGGGTGAAAGAGGCAGATGTAGAGGACAGGGTAGTGTGGAGAAGAGTGATCCGCTGTGGCGACCCCTAATGGGAGCAGCCAAAAGGAGAAGAAGAATGTTTTTGGAGGAAACCAGAATATCCGGAGGAAGCCCATGCAAGTGCGTGGAGAACATGCAATCTCCATCCAAAGACCCCCGGCCTGGAATTAAAAGCCAGGACCTTCTTGTTGTGAGGCACAGTGCTAACCACTACGCAACCACACTGCCCCAAGTCAAGAAATCTTAAATGAAATATGGCAACCCATTTATCCAATTTATCCACCATCAAGGAAAGTGGTAGTTCATTGGTAAAGGTGTTAGACTGCTAATTGAAAGATCAGGATAAAGTTGCCAGAGCTGCTTCTCGAAGCAAGGTCCTAATACGCCCCACCCGCAAAACAGGGAATAAATGTAAGTGTCTGGCAAAATGCAATCAATGTAAAATCAGTTTTTTTTATAACTATCACTTTTAGTTAAACAGGTTTAATACTTCTGAACAAAAGAGGTATATGTACGTTTATAATTTCAAGTGTTTGGATACATAATGCAGCATAAAGTTGAAAAGAAGGTGAAACCAAAAATTCCCTTTAAGCTTGTGTGAAGAATTTTGTAAAAAGATTAAAAAGCCAAAACTCAAACAACATACTGATTGTAAAAGTAAAAGCGCCTAAAAATAACCATGTCTTTGCGTAATTTTCCCAAGGAGTAAAACATCAGATTCATAAACGATTAAATTCCACACAAGAACAATATTAAAGGTCATATAGACGTTAATAACAAAACATTCCCCAAGCCAAAGGACCCATGGTTCAGCCAGAAGAATGACGGCAGCTCGAAATTATTTTACATTTGATATTCCGCTTCCTTTTTTTTTTATATACCTGATCTAGTTAAAAATGCCAAAGTAAACCTGTGGTCATTAGTCATTCCCAACTTTTACACTGCATCAAGATCTCCATCTCCCCCTTGGCCCCTTTGCCTGGACATTGATTCAAGCAGGAGGCTGGAATGTTTAGTCACAGCACTGCACTGGTCCGAAGATACTAGCAAGATTCCAGTTACTTCTCTTCCTCCTTCTTCATAGTTTGTGATTTAAAGGATAGCCTTCAAAATCGGTTCCTGGACAGTGTTGTGGTGGATCTGTAGCCTATTTTAAGAACTGTCTGGAATAAACTGGATAGAGATAACCAGATTCAGTATTTACACATATATAGAAAAATAAAGGTGTGCATTGAGATACTGGCATTGAGCTGAAAGAAGAATTTACAAAGTATCCACCCTCCTCCTGAGAAGTCTGGCCTGGGTCATCCACACAAGTCGCTAGTCATGTTAATATCAAACTTTTTATCAAATTATGCTTAGTTTATAAAATGATTTTCAACACGCTTTGTAACCCCGGGAAAATGCCAGCTGCTACATGTCTTCCAGAAGGGTATGTCTGAGAACTTTATCCCATTTGAATGGTGCGGTTCACTCGACAGTCCATTTGCAAGACGCCAACGGTGCTGAAGAGATGGTCTGGAATAAATTGGGGGCACATGGGGGACGATGCAGATGGATGCACGAGACATGGCAATCATTTCTAAAATACTTTAACTGTTCATTTCCAGAGCCTCCTGCCAGTCAGTGGGGCTGCTGTGGGACTGCTGAGAGAAACTGAGCCAAGCCCCTGTGGGAAAGACGAGTCGGGGAATGGGGTGGGTTCTCTCACGGACATTGCAGGAATTTTCCCACAATCAAACAAATAAACAGAGTGCTGTGCAGTGCAGTGTCAAGACCTCGGTACACTGAGGGAGGGCTGCTATGGTCATAAAATATCCATCCATGGGACCCCAGGAATCTAATAACACTGCACAGCTGACCCTCAGAACGTCATTCAAAGAATGTGACTTGCATCGACAGTTCTCTCCATTAAAGTTAAAGGACATTGAAAGGCAAGAGCCCATTTCATCTCCATTTCCTAGGTTCCGAACCTAAATGGAGCATAAATATACTGAAGGCTATCAGTATCTGGACTAACAGAACGCTGCTGGCTCAGGACATCTCTGTCAACAGCAAATGTGGAAGAAATTGATGAAGCCATTCACACTAGAAGAGACTGATGAGTTATAAGAGTTGCCAGGTCTACTGAATCTCATTTTAAAAGTATTACTCTGGGAAAAAGTCAAAACCAGTCGACGTGCTACTTTTTTTAAAATTTATTTTGAACTCTCTCAAATTCCTAAGATTGCACATCATTTTCCTGAGCGTCACAAAGATATCTGCCACATCCGGCTGATATCAGATGAATCCATACAAAAGGTATAAACATGATTTAAAATGAGCTGCTGAATCGCTGCCTAGTGTAGTTTGGAGCTGCTCTCCATCATGTATCTTTCCACCTTTGAATCCAGCCAAACTCTTAAGTACTCTGCCATATGATGGATGTCCCTCTGTTCAAAATCTGTGGGGTTTCGCTCTCAAAAATATTTTTTACATTGTTAAAATATGTTGCTCTACCATTTTTTCGCTCCAAGCAAAGTTTGCTTTTAATCAAATGCAAAATAGTACAAGGTGTTGATTTTAAAAGACTAAATTCAACCAAAAAAAACCCCCCAAAAAACAGAAAACAGCTAGCACTGTTGCCACACAGCAACAAGGTCCCAGGTTTGATTCATAGGCAGGGGTATATCTATATAGAGTTTTCTTTTCCTTGTGTTTGCTTTGGCTTTATTCTGGTATTCCGGTTTCCTCAGACAGTCCAAAAATGTACATTAGGATAATCTGTGATTTTGCCCATAGGACTAAGTGTGAGTGGCCCTGTAATGAACTGGCGACCTGTACAGGGTGTAACCATTGTTTACCAGAGATACCAGAGACCTGAAACAACTGCCTGTACACCTTTTGGACTGAAAAAAAATCATCCAAGCAGAGCACAGCTGCAGTGATGGAGCGATGGAAGCTGATGAGGGTAGAATTAGGTGAGGGGAAAACTTGCGCCTGACTGAAGGAAAAATGTTTCCATATGTGCCTCAGATCCCTAGTGAAAGAACAGCTTTGTGTAAAGCATGAGCAGAGTACAGAATAGATGACCAGGCTTCTTTACCTCTCTATTCATTTTCAGTAGCTTGGGGTAACATTAGTCAATGAAGAGGGGGCCGAGGCGACAAAAAGTGCCCCTCCGGCTTTATGGGCGTTCATGTGGCCTGTTTTGAGAGAAGTTAATTGTCTGTAAATGCGAGGGAGTTACGAGGGCCGAAACAAGCCTCTTATTGAGTTCGGAGGGTGGAGGTTGACTGGGGGAAGGTTATGGTGAATGGACGAGGCCATGTGGCAAAGCAAAATAAATGAGAAGATGTCACAAAGGCCATTCTGCCAGTGCTAAATCATTCTGACGAAAGATTTAACGATTCACACACCCACCAATTTTCACAACGCTTTTTCGCCATGCACCTGCTTCCAGTACATGGCAATGAAAATTCTAGATTCCTTTTTAGATGTTGCCTCAGGAGAGAATGGTCCAACTAAATTTACATATTGGTAATGAGCTTTATTCGCTGACGTTTATGAACTGGCACCAGATCTCCACCAGTGTTTGCACAACAAACTGGATTGAAGAAAATACCTGCAGGTATCCAAGACAGCAGTCTTTTGTTATTTATACACAAGAGCAAAAAAGCAGGAAAGTGTGTTCTACATGTCACTAAAGCAGTACTTAAGTGGTTCCGAAGGAAACAATGAAACATTGTGTTTAGAAGTGCTGACAAAAGAAACGGATACAGACAGCAAGTTATTAAAATAGTTAGATTTCTTTGTTCAGGAGTCTTACTATGAGTGAATCATTGCATAACATAACTAATCTTACTCTTCAGAGTGACTGCTTCCTGTTCCTGATGAACCGGAGTAGGAAATAAGGCTGCGAATGACAACGAAGGAAGAAGGGGTGTGTGTGGACACACAGAGCAGGAAGGGGAAGCCTTGTTTCTTTATTCCAAAGAAATCCGGTCACAATGGAAGGAGTATTCTTAAGTACGGTTAGTTGTTAGTTTGTATTTTTGGGATTATAAAGGCGTTATATCAATGAACTGGTATATTTTCATACATAAGGCGCACCGGGTTATAAGGCGCCTTAAGTATTACTGTATTACTCCGTGAGACTACTGACTACGGTAGACATAGTGCTCCGACAATCCATCAAGCTGTGCGGCTCCGTAGCTTACAAAAGTCTCACTAAAACATTGACAGATTTTGTACCACATTTAATTGGTTCGAGGTCAGTAAACATAACCAGAATTAATACACAAGTCGTTCACGCCGATTTTTGGGAAAATTAATGAATTTTAAGTGCACCTTATAGTCCAAAAACTTGGTCGTTGTTAGATTGTGTTTTGAAAGGATATGTGCAATAACAATCAACTCAACCTGCTCGGCTGCTATTAGTACTGAACATTTGTCCCATCAGACTGGCATCGCCCTGCAGTTTTTTTCATTCACTTCTCGCAGGTCTTTGGAAGCATGACATTAAACAAGGATATTACTATTAATGTAGAATATGGTAGAGAAGACAGTTTCAAGCCAAATTTCCTGTCATAAAATAATCAAATTACATCAACACAATAATTGAGGTGGTGTGGAGGTGGTTTTCTCCGGTGAATCACTATTAAAGATATAGTGCTGACATCATCCTGTGTTGTGCCAAAGCAACAAATCACAAGCGTTAGATGAAAATAGACCTTTGGTAATTATGGCACAGCAAAGGGTGGCGTGGTGGTGTAGTGGTTAGCACAGTCGCCTCACAGTAAGAAGGGTTCAATTCTTGGGCTAAGAGTTTGCTTGTTCTCGCCGTGCTTTCATGGGTTTCTCCGGTTACTCTGATTTTTTCCCAACAGTCCAAAAACATGTACACTTGGTTGATTAGTAGGGATGTCCAGATCTGATTATGTGATCGGAAATCGGGAACGATCACGTTGTTTCAGACTTGATCTGAATTGAACGTTACCTCCCGATCAGGATTCGGATAGATATGTATATATATTCTCATTATTTTTGAACACATCTATAGTTATTCGGTGGCACAGAGTTACACCACTTGACTCCACACAGAAACAGCAACGACGTCACTTTGTTGCAGAGACGCTATTGGTTAAATGCAAGCAAAGAAAAACACAGAAACAGCTTGAAGCGTTCTTTTTTTTATGTATTATAGAAGTATCGGATCGGGATACTCAAAATCAAAATGACTTTGACTCGAGGGCAAAAAAAACCTGATCGGGACATACCAATTGATTAGTGTCTCTAAATTTCCCATAAGAGGTTATCCAGGTTGTAACCCTGCCTTTGGCCCTATGAGCACTGGGATAGGCTCCAGGAGACCCCTGTTATCCCAAATCAGGGAATAAGTGAGTTAGAAAATAAAGGAATGAAGTCAAGGCGTGAAAAAAAAAGGAGATGTGCAGAGATACGGTAACTAGATTAACCAGTTATTTGTTGATTATATTATTCACTGGTTTTGCCTTTACTTGTGCTTATGTATGAATTCAGTTCAGCAATGCATTTAAAATTACTTTGTAGTATTTCAGCTGCAATTAAAGTAAATACTTTTTGCTTTACACGAGAATTGAAAAAATGTATAACATTTTGATGTTACAGCAAAAAAAAAAAAATTGTTAGGAGCCTAGTGATTAAAGTGTTGGATTAATACCAGAAAGACCGGGGTTCGAATCCCACCTCCACCAAGCAACCACTGTGGGACTTTGAGCAAGACCCTTAACCCACAATTGCTCAGTTGTAAAAAGAGGCCAAATGTAAGTCGCTCTGGATAAGAACGTCTGCCAAATGCCAAAATGTAACTGTATGTCTTAAAATTTGCATTTTAAGTCAATAAAGCAAGAGTAAGTTTATTTTCATAAACACTAAATTGTTCTACGGACTGTTCCTCCCTAATGATGCAACACTTCACCACAGCATGATTCAACACTGACACTGGAGAATTATGTAAACGTGCACAAATGTTAAATAAACTGCTCAAAGAAAATGATACACACTATACATATCTCAGTCCCTCTAGGACAACAGTAGGCAGTCTCTGTCCTAGTGGGACAGTGGTGTCCTGCAGAGTTCAGCTTGAACCCTAATCAAACACACTTGAACTAACTAATCAAGATCTTGCTAGGTTTATTTGAAACATACAGGTAGGTGTGTTGAGGAAAGTTGGAGCTAAGCTCTGAAGGATCCCAGCTTTCCACCACGGCGATCCAAGATCTAGGATTTCGTTTTATTAGTCCTTGTGTTTGGAAATAGCAGCACACTAAGCTAAGCCAGTGACTCTTCTGTTCTGACATTGATGGGAAGTTCATTCCACCATCTTGGTGCCAGAGCAGAGAAAAGTCTTGAGGCAGACCGGCCTTGAGACCTAGGAGCTGGAACAAGTCGTGCAGTACTGGTGGATCTGAGGTAGCAAGGTGCTATGCGATTAGTGTTTGGAAGTAGGGTGGTGTTTTGAACCTGATTCGTGCAGCTACTGAAAGCCAGTGGATGGAGCGCAGCAGTGGTGTGGTGTGAGAGAACTTGGGTAGGTTGAAAACGACACGTGCAGCTGCGTTCTGGATCATCTGCAGCGGGTGGATCGCACTCTGAGGTAGACCTGCTAGAAGCTAGTTGCAATAGTCTTGAGATAACTAGAGACTGAGCGACCTGAGAGGATATGAAAGGTCGTATCCACCTGATGTTGTGGTGGATAAACCTACAGGATCATGTAATGTTGATGTCCCATAACATGTCTTGGTTAACAATAAAAGTTTGGAGAGGAACTATATCTTGGAAATATATTGTAAAACATTACAGGAGCGATAACCTGTAGGTATAAGTTATTATAAGCATTTTAGTTAAAATAGAAAGTTTAAGGATTTGACATATCTACATGCATTGTAGCATTTTTTTTTACCTAAATGAGAAATTTCAAGACCCCTAACGGGAGGAGACCTGGTGATTTCGGTAACTTCTGTCATAGTTGTATGAATGGTACAAGGTGCCAGGAGGTGCTCATTAACCCGAACAATGCTAGAACCCCCTCGCCGGACCTCTAAACACCAGGTCCGCTTCCTGCGCCAGCACTGACTGTAACACCATGGCCGTCTGCCGGTCCGCACACTGCACTGAAGTAACGCAGCATTAAAACAGGTAACAGTGATCCAGGAAACAAAGGCTTCCAGTGTGTCTGCAGCAAAAACCTATTTATAAGCACACACTTTTCCACCTGCACTCAAATCTCGCAGGCCAGTAGAGACTACGAGACCCATACCGTGACCCAATGCAGACTTGCTGTATAGACTGTACCACGGTGCTAATTATTGCCAGACCTCAGAGAGGCTGTGCCAACAGTATCCATGCTGCAGTGCTCCAGCAGTTCTCCATAACAGCGAATGAGCCAAACAGACAGAAGCTTGGAACAGAAGCCAAAAGGGAAGGAAGTGGTCTTTTCACTCACACAGAGAGTTAGAGAGCTGGCAATGGAATCGAACGACAAGCTTTCATGCAAAGTTATTGAAAGTTAATCTAGATTTGTTGGGGGGGGGGGTTAAAATTACACCAAAATGTGTGGACATTAATTCAACTCCAGTCTTCAATTACAGCAGGTGTTTGTGATCCAAATAGATCAGTATATACCCCACATTAGACTGTAGGGATGTGAATTTATATCTTAGAACATACCATTGATGTTTTATCCAACACCTACTGCTCCAATGGTGTGAAGCAAATGTAGCCGTACCTGCTTAGAGGGCAGGATGTCTGCCAAACACAACATTTGGCCATAAGCAAGGGAACCAAAGTGCCTCACATCAGAAGTTTATACTAAACAATGAATATATAAATATATTCTCTCGCTGACAAACGTCAGCCAGGTGCCCACACACACAGCCATAGCTTACAAGACGCTCCCCTTCCTAGAGATGTTGGTGAGCAGGCAGAGAAAACATTTGAGCCCTGTGGCGTTGTTGGTTTTGGATAAAAGCTGGGCTTGTCTTTTTAAAAGTACCAGGAGGGTTCTTTGTTAATATATCCAGCAGGGCAGTTTGGTTCAATTATTGTGTGGCTGTAAAAGTCCAAGGCTGACTGCATCTCTGCTGTTTCAATCAGACCTGCTTTCATAAAGCATGTAGGGGGAAAGAAATGAAAGTTCAGATCAATAATATATACATATGAGCTTTCTATATGGAAAAGTATCAGACGTTGGATCAACAGTTTGCTTAAATGGTACATCTAAAAATATCATTAAAACGATGTTTTAACATAATCCTGCAAACTACCTTCCAAACAATGTTACCATCATTCATTCACTGTTATTCATATATTTAGATTCTGTAACTTTTATTTCCTCGGCAATGCTATAGTGGCTTGGGTTTGAGATAGAAGTACTTGCTGAACCCAGAGCAGCAGTCAAATGGACATAAAAAATTGAAATTATTTGTTACATACATGATTATACACCGAACAACACTTGTGTTGGGGGGTCCGAGTGCAGGGTCAGCTATGATACAGTGCCTCTTGAGCAAGAAGGTTTAAGGGTCTTGCTCAAGAACAACATTGACAGATTAGTGTTGATAGGACTTAAACCCAGGTCTTCCTGGTCTTTCTTGCTGGTGTCGGGACTTGAACCCAAATCTTCCTGCTTTTCATTAGTGGTAGTGGGGCACGATCAACAACTCAGTGACAACAACTCCGTTATCTGGGCCACCATTACTCCTTGCTACCTAAAGGATTATTGACATAGTCGGTCCAGCTACTAGTAAAAAAATACTATAAAAGCATCTCACCAGCATCTCATCTGCATCTCGGAAGCTCAGCGATTGGAAGGTTTCCCACTGCACCAGAACACCAACTTTCCATCATATATATGGATGTTTACTTTTGCCCCTCAGATACCCAAATGCCTTTGTGTTAGTTTATATTTCAATTTAACAGCCTGATTGCAAAACAGTAGACATCTTTAACTTATACAACAATTTAAGATCTTGTCAGGTACACGATAAGGCCATAACCACCAAGAAACTACGTCATACTCAATCGAGCCAAAGCACTACCAGATGTTCTGTGTTATCCTGCTACCGCAGACTTTCACCCCTAAGTGTGTGGTACAAACCAAAAACACAGTTGATACCTTACAATGTTTTATCCTGTCTATGAATATTCACCCAACATCACCACCTGTAATTAAAGGGCCACTTTTTGATGGTGTCAAACCTTTAAATAAGGGTGGAGAGTTGATTTAGGTTGTAATCCAAATCAAAACTTAGATGTGCAACAACAGTATCCATATTACATTTTCTGTGCCAGAAAGTTTAAACTATTAGACTTTGATAGGACATGACTAAACTAGAAACCTTGCATGTATCAACACATTTTAAAAAAAAATAATCACTATATTTAGCACAGGAAGGGAGAAAACCTGCACAGGATTTTGCACAGAGAGGAAGCAGCACCCTCTACCCGCATCAACTAGAATCTCACATTATAACTGCTGCATGCAAACCAACATAAAAACACGCATGGATGAAAAGAAAAGTGTTCAACGACTTAAAAATGCGCAAACAATTTGTTATTTCCCAAAATACTTCCAGCCATTGCGCAATGCAGTGTCAGTGAATCATTTTATATAAACGCACCCCTATTTCTAGTACAAACCTTAAAAGATCTGCGCAAAACCAAGATGAAACCAGTTTATACAATCGGATTAAGCTAGTCATGTAAATCCAGATTGAGAGATTTAACGCAGATGAATGCGCACATTGCGCACAGACCTGTAGAATTACCCGGACAAGTGAATGAATGGGGTTATTTCGGGTCACCCTTGAGCACAATTCTCCAAACTCACCATCCAGCTTCATCTCTGAGAAGCGCCGTGGTGCTGAAATGTAATCCGTTTTGCGATGACACAGTGAAAACAGTTCAACCCAGCAGCAGATCTGTCTACGTTTCAGCTCTCTTGTTTGTGTATGTTTGTGAATGTGTGTGTGTGTGTGTGTGTGTGTGTGTTTGCCCTATTTCTCCGGGTCCGAGCTGTGGGTGTGAGTGAATGTGCTCTGATGTGCAGCAGTAAAGCTTGAGCAGCAGCTGTACACGCCCACCTCTCTTAAAGGTGCAGCGCAGTTTCAACGCCACTGAAAGATTGAATTTGACGCATGCGTGAAAACTATTCCGCGTAAATTACAAACACATAATAAGTTTATAGCATGGTCGCCTCACAACAAGAAGGTCACGGGTTTGATTCTCAGGCCGGCCATCTTTCTGAGCGGAGTTTGCATGTTCTCTCCGCGCTTGAGTGCGTTTCGTCCTGGTACTCCGGTTTCCTCCCACAGTTGATTGGTGATTTTAAATAGTCCATAGGAGTAAATGTGTGTGTGTGTGTGTGTGTGTGTGTGTGTGTGTGTGTGTGTGTGTGTGTGTGTGTGTGTG
>JAOTRA010000002.1:12387400-12401821 GCA_026260255.1 Pseudolaguvia tuberculata | reverse complement strand
GTGTGTGTGTGTGTGTGTGTGTGTGTGTGTGTGTGTGTGTGTGTGTGTGTGTGTGTGCGTGCGTGCGTGCGTGTGTGGCCCTGCCATGGACTGGCGAACTGTCCAGGGTGTACCCCTGCCTCTCGCCCTATGTGTGCTGGGATAGGCGTGACCCCGGATTCGGGAAGAAGATAATTAATGTTAAGACAAGGATTTGTTATATTTTCAGGCTTTTCACTTCTGAGCTGTAATCAATGTGTTACATCAATTTATTTGTTGGTGTTACTTCTCTCAGCTCATCTTGTGCTATTTGGTAGTCATTAAAGCCACTAATATACAATTATGTGTAATCTGGCATCAAGAAAAGTAAAAGCCTCTGGGGTAACTGCCTATTTTTTATGCATAATTGCGTAAATTATGTATAATTTGTCCTAACATAATGATTCGTATTTTATCCTGGAATGGGAGTCTTGCCAAACACTGTCATTACCACTGCAGACTAATTTCATTACCTTCATTTCAGTCTTTCATTTGTCTTTATATCAATCAGGTTATATGAATCCACTGATCAGAGAAAATACATACAGTCTGAAAATAAACAGCATTTAGAGAAAAAGCAAGAGTAATTTTCATATTTACCTGTTTACCAGTCTACCGGTTTAGCCTGGCATACACATTAGATATCCCATAATCGTATGTTCCAGAACATTTAATTAAAAGCACATTATCAGCTAGTGTCTGCTAATATAATGAACAGTAGCCATGCCAATTTTCTTTCCTTTTTTATACCCATCTCAAGACACAGAGTAACTGTACTAGCACTGGTAGACTCTTCAGTGAGTAGAAAAGGCCAACCTTTTGATCCTGAGGCATCTACAGATTGGCGGCTCCTTTGTTATGCCTTTTTAAGATTTCTGTTTCTATAAGATTATAGAATAAACACTGCTCATAATCAAACTACCCAGTGTTACAAATTTTCACTCATTCATCTTCTAACCGTAATTTGGGGTCACGGGGGTTTGCTGGAGCCTATCCCAGCGCACATAGTGCGAAAGGCAGGGGTACACCCTGGACGGGTCACCAGTCCATTGCAGGGCACACACAGACGAACAACTGCACACACACACATTCACTCCTATAAGGCAATTTTGAATCACCAATCAATCTAATGTAATCTAATGTTTTTGGACAGTGGGAGAAAACCCACACAAGCAAGCAAACTCCACACAGAAAGACCCTTTGTCCAGGAATCGAACCTGGAACCTTCTTGCTTGCCACATCAGAGGTTAACTGTTTAAGGCTGGTTCTTGTCAAGGTTTCTTCCTTGTACCATTTAAAGGAGGTTTTCTATGTGGCCAGTCTTGTCTTTGGGGAGGGTTTTTTTTTCTTATTAAATCATGAACATTTGTATTCTTAATTAAGTTCTGTACAGCTGTTTTAAGACAATAAACATTGTTAAAAGTGCTACACAAATAAAAATGAATCGAATTAGTGAAATTGAGTTTTCAAGACTACACAATCTGACCAGAATAAGATAAATGTCACCTAACGAGAGAACTTTGAAAGGTTTTTTTTTTTTCAGTCAAACCAACAGTGAACAACGTTAATCCATGGCAACCAAATGAACACTGAAAAATTCTGGGTGCCGTTTTAATGAAAGGGCCTCCCAAGGACTTACAATGAGGTTTTATTGAACGTTCCTAGTTGATATCCACAGCAAGTTCGCACAACACTATAGATCACATTTGTTAAGTAAAAAAGGATGAAAAGGTGTATGGATTAAGCATTCAAAGCAAGTAGCAGGAATGGAAAGTACTGCATGTCACCTGGAGATTGTAATTCTATGAGTGTTTAGCCCAGTACATGGTACCTTCAGGGCAAGATTTAATACAATTTGTAAACTTCAAGCGTTTTAATTCATAGCTCAGTGAAGAACATGGAGCTTTCACCTATTATGTGATTGCAAACCTTAAACACCATGCAAATAACTCTTTATTCATTTGTTCATCTTTTAACCTGCTTTTTTTATTAATTCAGGGTTCCGGGGGTCTGCTGGAGCCTATTCCAGTGCAGTTTGTCAGTCCATCACAGGGCCACTAATGGACAAACCAGACACACCCACACACTCACACTCCAATTTACATTTACCAATCAATTTAATGTACATGTTATTGGACTCTTGGGGGAAACCGGTGTGCGCAGAGAAAACCCATGCAAGATTAGGGTACGTCCACACAGAAAGACCCTTTGCCCAGGAATCAAACCCAAGTAATGTCTCGAGAAGCATAATTTACCAGAAGACCAGACCTCTGAAGTTTCCAACTGCATCTTTAATCACGTTTGTCAAATGGAAGATTCCCAGCACTGTCAAATTTCCAAAGCTAGGCTCTTGTTTATTTGTTGCTTCATGAATCTCCATGTTCTGTCTTCATTCCCAAATTCTGTCGTACAAACGATGAGCTGTCACATAATGAAACAGAGCATACTGTACTGTAGATCCTTCAATCTGCCAATCTGAGTATGAATAGTGTTTTCCTAGAATTTAGATTGAGTAGCTGTGACTCACTTTACCACTTCTATCCAGTGGATTTTTGAACCCTATCGCCAAAACAGAGCCTGTGGTAGGCAGATCCAATTCTGCAGAACATCTTGCAAGATCTTCAACTTTTTATCACTACAACATTTATTTTACACTTTACAAAATTAAGCTAACACCCTCATCCACATTGACTTACATTTATATTATTTATAATACTGAGCAGTTGAGGCTTGAAAGCCTTGCTCGAGTGCCCAGCACTGGCAACTTAACAATCATGGGATTTTAATGCACCACCTACTGATAACCAGGCCAACTTATTCACCACTAAGTAACAACCTGTGATCAATCATCAACATTTTAACATCACTGCCTACCATTAACAGAGCAAAGGGGGTTTTCCCGGTTTTCCCAGTCTGAAGAAACCTTCTTTGGATCCCTCAGACATCAGCTTCCAAATACTATCTAAATAATCATCCAGGAAACTGGACATTATGACCTGTGCCAGTTCTTCTCAACTCAACATTTTTAATCCTTTTCTCCAAGTGAATTATGATCACACAGAAACTGTCACAAGGAACTAGGACAAGAGTGATCTCACTTTTAGGGAAAATCCCTTCAATGAAAATAAGCATCTGTTGTAAAGCTTTTGCTGTGAATCTTAAGAGTGTTTCTAACAAATCATCGCACTCAGCTGGGGGAGCTTTTTCTTTTAGTGACAAACCTCTGTAGTGACACCGTTTCCTTCATTTTTTACATTCATTCATTCATTCATTCATTCATTCATTCTTTCATCATCTAACCTGCTTTTCCCCTATTTTGTGGTCAAGGTTCCCTATTTTGGAGTCCTATTTTGGAGGCTGTAGCCTATCCCAGCGCACATAGGGCTAGAGTCAAGGGTAAACCTTGGACAGGTCACCAGTCCATTGCAAGGCCAGTCCATAGCATGGTACCATTTTATTTATTCTACAAGGTGCCTTTAAGCAGAAGCATCTGATTCCACGTGTGTATTAAGTTGGATCTGATGTTAACATGACTTGTGTGTTGTATTGTGAGGTTCATCTTTTACATTTACATTTAGAGCATTTAGCAAAAGTGCTTGACCAGAGCAACAGACAAAAGTGCTGCTCTGACATTGATGGGAAGTTCACTCCACCATCGTGTTTTAGAGGATAAACCTACATGTTCTCCCCGTGCCTTCCCCCGGGTACTCCGGTTTCCTCCCATTGTCTAAAAACTGATTGGTGAGTCTAAATTGGCCATAAAATCCCAGCCATTAGGGTGCAGCTTTAGTGTTGGTCCCAAGCCCGTATAAATGGGAGGGTTGCGTTAGGAAGGGCATCCAATGTAAAAACCCCAACAAGTTAAATGTGCGGATCACGGGAGATATCCGCTGTGGCAACCCCTAACGGGAGCAGCCAAAGTACAAAAAAATACAAAACCTACAGGATTGTGTTATGTTACCATACATTACTCACTAAGTTACTCTCAAACATCGTAATCACTGATATAACCTTTATGATAGCATCCAAACTTTCCACTAGATTTTGAAGTATGGCTGCAGGATTTATTTTTCATTTAATAACACAATAAGATTATTGTGTCACTACTTGGATTTATCTAAGTAAATAGGTAAGGAATAATTGCTCCATGGAATAATTACTGCCCGGACAACTGTGTATGAGTTGGCAACATGTTAAACCCGAACCGATGCAGCTAGTAGCTTCTAATTTCTCAAAAACCCTTGTCGGAAGACACATCCTGTGGTTGTGGAAAAGATGTTAATCTGTTTCAGAAGGGTCAAATTATTGGCATGTATTAGGAAAAGAAAACATCTAAGGAGATGGCTGCAACTACTAAAAATGTATTAAGAATTTTCCAAAGCATTTTTAAAAACTGAAGGATAGTTGGGAACCATCATCTTCAAGGAATAAATGTGGTTTAGGGATGATTGTAATTGGCAATCACTTAAATGCTTGGGGAAATCATATAGTGTTTGACAGTGAAAGTAAAAGCATTTCCATATACAATGTAAAGAGAACTCAAGGAAGCCACCATTGTTGGTCCCTGAGCAGGGCCCTTAACCCCCAACTGCTCAGTTGTAAGTTGCTTTGGATTAGGTTGTCTGCTAAATGTCAGCTGTAAATGTATATGGAAAAAGGTCATGCGCTCTGATGAGCCCAAATTTACCCTATTTCAGAGAGCTGGGAGGATAAGGGTATGAAGAGAGGTGAATGAAGTGTTGCAGCCATCATGTCTCGTGCCTACCGTACAAACCTGTGGTGGCAGTGCTATGATCTGGGGTTGCTTTCATCGAAACCAGGTTCTATCTATTAAGGTAGAAATAGCCATGGTGTGTGTGTTCCTTTCATTTTCTGTGGATGACCTTTTTTTCCACTTATTTCAGTCTCCTGTTATGCAATGCTCCAAATTCTGTATGTTTACTCTTCTGTCTTTTCTGCTCAGTTATTTCCATTGCTATATATTTCCCTGCTCCATCTTTCAGTATGAGGCACAGACAGAGTGCTGCCGCTGTCTGTTGGCTTGCTCACTCAAAGCAGCTCTATTTATACACACTAGCTCTGGGTTGAACGTACCAGGATTTCTAAAACCTGCGTGCCACCCATCCATGCTAAATCAGACCTGCAGCTGGGTGAAACACTCCTACTCATTTCAAACCTCAGGAAAGTAAGTGTCCAGTTCAATTTTTCAACTTTGTCTTCTCACAAGACTGACAAACATGTGGCTTAAACAGATGTTTCAGAAACTAATTTTACTCAAAGCAAAAATGTTTGGCGGAGGCTGTCCAGTCAACGTTTTAGCTCGTAATCATGAAACGAGCTATTCTTCGCTCTTGGAAAAAAAAAAGTGTTTGAATAGAGAAAATATATAGGCTCCACGCAGGGTGTGCTAAATGTTACTGCTCTCTTATGTATTGGATCAGAAATTTACAACGTCAGTCTGCTAATATAGTTAAAGAGCTTGGTGCAACCAAACACAAACGGGGGAATCCGAGAAGCATATTTGTACAGGTGGTTTGCAGTGAATTCTTGTGAGTTGAACATGAGAGAGTCTAAGCCATCTGCATGGGAAGACTTGATCTAATGTCCAGTTCACAGAATAGCCCAAAAGCACTGCTATAAAAGGAAATGGTATGCGACGCAAACTTTTGGACATTTGCTGCACATACCACAAATTGCTTTGCCTATATTTGTATATACTGATATACTGACATATGTAAAGCACCAATTAACTTGGACAATATAGACCAAAAGTATCGATCAACTATCAAATCTTTGTGTTTTTAATGAACCATTTTATTTCAGATTACTACAATCGTAATATTCAAACTGTGGACATTTTCACAATAGTGTCAGTGATCAGGCAGCCTAAAAGTGTTCAGTAGTGTTTAGGTCAGAGCTCAGTGCCCCGATTATAACAAACCATGGTCCAAATGACCTGGACTGCTTTACTTCTACAACATGCTACCAAAACATTCTGGTGAACTTTATACGTCCAACTTTATGGTGACAGTTGGGGTAAAAGTCACTTACAGGTATCTACAACACTTACAGTAAGTGTTGGTAAGGTTTCCAAAGACATTTGGTTATATAGAGTAAATTACATTGTCAAAGGTGTATGGTCACCCGAGCATCACAAACATATGTGGTTTCTAAAATCTTATTCCAGATTTATTTCCATTTTGCTAATGTCAGGTAAGGAGGTCTGGGGTGCCATCGCCAGTCCAGTTCATCCCAAAGGTGTTCGGTGGTGGTAGGATTGCTGAAAACTGGTGGTTTTTCACTCTAATAATTGTAATTGTCATTGTCATGCTGGAAACGTGTTTGAGTCTCTCAGTTCCAGTGTAAAAATATGCAAAAACATTATAGACCAACTGATTTGTAGCAACAGCTTTACTTATCAATCATGCAATGAGATTAAGGGTAGATTTGCCCTTTAATTCTGCAAATTTATCTCTAATCCGTGTTTTGTGTTTTTTTTTATTATACACACCACAATAACACATAGAAGCAAAGTATGCTACTTACTCCGCAGCACCACCAAACCTCATAGAACTGTTTAAGACCTCCGTGCCACACGAGACACCATGTGGGTCTGTCCTTAGTTTAACTACATGACGACGGGCCATGACTTTTTGTCACACACGTCATCTGGAAGCTCTGTTATCATGGTTAAGATGAAAGGCGGCAGTTAGGGCAGTCACCGCTAGGAAACACTGACCACACGCAATTAAAGACATCAGCTCAGGGAATTAATGACAGAGTATCAGTAAAACGTGTGGGACAACAGAAAGTCTATAATGTGTGCATCTGAACATTCTCTCCTGCTCTGTAATATAGAAGTGTTTATAGGATAGAGGGTGGAGAAGGTCCATATCCATGTTGAATTGATTAGGTACAACCTCAGAAGCTAAGAACCAAAGATTCTCAGCGAGGGTCTGGAGCAATCAGTGCTTTTCCTAACTTACACTTTATTCAGGTTCGGCACTTATGTATACGTTTTGGAAAATGTTTTTCTATATTTGAATATTTGATTGTTCTGCATTTTATATCATCTATTTTTGAAAGAGCATTATATGACTATGGGGGCGGGGGATCAATTATGACCCCTCCCGGGGATAAAAATAATTCAACAGAGGTAGGGAAATTTAGACCAAATCCCACCCGGCAAATCGTACTCTTCATTCATTCATTCATTCATTCATTCATTCATTCATTCATTATTCTATCTTATTACCTAATTCGGGGTCATGGGGGTTCGCTGAAGCCTATCCCAGCGCACATAGAGCAAGAGGCAGGGGTTCACCATGGTTAGGTCACCAGTTTACCGAAGGGCACAACCACACACACACCCATACTCACTCCTATGGACAATTAAGAATCTCCAATCAACCTAATGTGCATGTTCTTGGACTGTAGGAGGAGACCGGAATACCCGAAGGAAACGTAGGCAAATGAGGCATGCAAACTCAGCACTGACAGATCCCGTGCCCAGGAATCAAACCCGGAACCTTCTTGTTGTTGTGCATCGCGCCGCCCCGTATGTAGCTCATATTTCTTTTTCTTTTTTTTTCTTTCTTTTTTGTGCTTAACAGTAGTGCATCTGGTAGTTTTACTTTCACATTGTTTTGGCCTTGTTTATTACACAAACTACTAAATAACGAATTCATGTCTTCCAACACTTCATTATTGGAAATGCATAAACATATGTAAGGCTAATAACAATCCAGCACACATGTTCCAAATGACTTACGGTCAAATCCAGTTAAGCAAATTCATCAGTTTTGCTGTGTCTTTGCCAGTCTATAACTAGGAGCACAGCTCAGAACCTTAAAAAAAAAACTTGGCACAAGCAGCTGAACAAACGAGTTTGTTCTTCCTTGTGACTGTCTAAAAGCCCAAGTTTTCTTGTTTGCCCTGCTTTATTTTAACTGTAAGGTTTATCCAGGGTGCAGCTTTTTTTTTGGTTAGTTTAAAAATCGAATCATAAAAAGAAAAATATAGTCTTCGTACGAACTGTTGATAAAATTAACCTTCACCATTGATTGATTTCCTTTTGCTAAAGAGGGAGTTTCTTTTAAATTGAAATATAAATACAAACGCTAAGTGGAAGTCGTGGCTTAGTGCTTAAGGTGTTGGACTAATACCACTAAGACCAGTGTTCAATTCCCAGCACCACCAAGCAACCACTGTGGGCCCATAAGCAAACCTTAAGCCCTGATTGCTCAGTTGTAAGTCGCTCTGGATAAAGGTGTTTGCCAAATGCTGTAATTGTAATTGAGTGGTACATTCATGAAATTTAATTCAGTTTTGCTGGTTAATTAGGAGGGGCAGTGATGGTTCAAATGGTTAAGACACTGAGTTATTTATCAGGAGGCCGGGAAGACCTGAAAGACCTTGTGTTCAAGCCGTACCACTGTGTAGAAAGACCAGGAAGACCTGGGCCCAAGCTCCACCATCACCAAAACAGATCTGGGCTCAAACCCTATCACCGTCAAGAAATATTTGGTCTCAAGCTCCACCAATAGCAAGAAATACCTCAGTCCAATTTTTTTTTTTTACAAAACACCTCCTCAAAAAGATATGATTTGATACCTGCTATATGAGAACCTCCAAAATGTAAGAACTTAGATCTCCCTTATGATGACAAGGTAATATTGAACGAAGAGGAAAAACCTGCTACCGAGCACTAAGCTGGAAAATGACACAAGATTGTTATGACAAGTCCTTTCATGTGGCAGTCAGTCACCGTGACCCCTGGTGAATCTCACAATACCTTGTTCAGTGGTGGACGTGTGGCATTCCATCCTACTGATTCACACTGCAAATCGACACAGAAGGAACAAACAGCAAACGCTATGCACTTGCTATTAACAAACACTTTCTACACTACATGTCCAAATGTCTTGGAAAGTTGCAAAGGTACATTATTCCTTCACTAGATTTAAATAGTCCAAATACTGCTCCAGTAAGACTCGTCTATCCTATTGAACAAGTTTATGATGTACCAACATAATTACTGCAATTACCATCTTACCAAACTTTTTCCACACACGTAGATGCTCCAAAAGTGTTGAGGTGATAATAAGAGTAAAAGTGAGAATAAATCTACAGGATGTTTAAAACAGGGGTCCTAAAACTTCTGTCAAACTCGCAGTTAGGAAATCGACTAATACTAATAGACTAATACTGTTGGAGCTGAATGAAGAGATATCTAACATTCGAGCTTCACATTGGACTGGAAGGTCTTACTAGAAGACTGGAGCTTCATCCGATAGCAACAATGGGAATCAATCTGAAATAATTCATTCATTCATCTTCTAACCCCTAATTTGGGGTCACAGGATCTGCTGGAGCCTATCCCAGCACACATAGGGAGAGAGGCAGGCGTACACTCTGGACAGGTCACCAGTCCATTGCAGGGCACACATAGACAAACAACCATTCACACACACATTCACTCCTATGGGCAATTTAGACTCACCAATAAACCTAATGTACATGTTTTTGGACTGTGGAAGGAAACCGGAGTACCAGGTGGAAAGCAGAACATGCAAACTCTGCACAGAAAGACCCTCGACCCGGAAATTGAACCACGGCGGCCATGGTAACCACTACTTGAAATCACATGTGCTTGTGATGTTCAGGTGACCACAAACTTTTGGCAATATAGTGTAGGTCTGTTAAAGTTAATTTAAGTTAGATTAACTGACGTGTATAAAAAAAAGTTGTTCAATTAAAGTACATTTCTTTTGTAATAAGTAAAGGTCAATATTAGGAAAGTCACTATAGTAAAATGGCAAAATACATATTCCTATAAAAAAAAGAGTTTAGTCATTGTAATTGGATTTTGTAACTTCCCTCCTCTAATTTTTCGGCAGAGGAAAACACTATGGGTTTGAATGAATGTGTCTGAATGATGCATTAGGGGAGAAAAGTGTGTTTTGCTTGGTCACAGACAGAAGTGGTATTGTTTTTTTCCACTGTGTGCTTTGAGAAAAGCCACATAACTTCATGCCACTCTGTGTGTGGTTCTCAGGGTGTTGGGACACAGATGGACTTTGCAGAACCGCACAGCGATCAGAGCCAGAGAAATATTAAGTGCTATCTGGATATCAAAGAAAAATGCACTTTCACCGTATAGGCCAAAAGTTTTAAAGTAACAGATTAGAATTTTTTTATGTAAAATAATAAAAAGATTTTTTTTTGCTGTCATCTGAATTTTTTCTACATCAGTGTATTGTCATAATTTTATTTTCACTTTGTCTGTTGGATCATTTTAATTTAAAAGAATTAAATTATATTAGTGAATAAGCGGGCAAGAAGATGAATGAATGATGAAAATATTTAATATAATATTTAATAACATATGTGCATTGGGCGGCACGGTAGTGTAGTTGTTAGCGCGGTCCCGGGTTGGGTTCCCGGGCAATGGTTTTTTTCTATGCAGAGTTTGCATGTTCTCCACACGCCTGGAGAACGCTTGTTGGTTTCCTCCGAGTACTGCGGTTTTCTCCCACCATCCAAAAACATGTGCATGTGCATTAGGTTTATTGGTCAATTCTAATTTACCCACTTGAGTGGTGTGTGGTTGTTCCTCTATGTGTGGCCACCTAGACGGGCAACCTGTCCAGGGTCTACACCCATGTGCGCTGGGATAGGCTCCAGCAGAGCCTAGAGAACCCGAATTACGGGAAAAGCAGGTTAGAAGATGAATGAATGAATATTTGTTTTGAATGATTAGTAGTAAGTGCAAATAAGTCCTAACTGAAAGAGATTCTGGGTCTGAAATCCAATCATTCATTCATTCATTCATTCATTCATTCATTCATTCTTTCTTTCTTTCTTTCTTTCTTTTATTTGTTCTCCTTTTATAGATGCTTATTCCATAATTTGGGGTCACAGAGGTCTGCTGGAGCTGATGCCATCTCTCTAAAAAAGGGCAAAAGGCAGGAGAAGTCCCCCCCGGGCAGGTCCCCAGTCCATTACCGAGTCTTACACACATTTACTCCTATGGACCATTTAGAATTTACCAATCAACCTTTTATGTTTTTGGACTGTGGAAAGAAACCAGCGTACCTGGAGTAAATCCATGCAAACACTTGGAGAACATGCAAACTCTTACCCTGGAATTTAACATGGTGTAAGTTAACAGTGCTAAGCAGTAAGCCACCGTGATGCCCACGCTTATAAAATCTTTACTTAATTAAATACTTACAATTTTTAAGTATATTTTTTGCTTCTGGTGCCTTTAAAATGCTACATCACAGCACCAGCCCAGAGGAGATTTATTTTTTATAAAAAGATCTATACTTTTAAGTGGTAAAACCTGGGTGACACACACTCTTGGTGCAGTGATAAAGATGCTGTGAAGTGAAACATTAAGGCACAGTAATGAGTGTTTAACTGTGCAATCTGGTACCGTTGTGGCAAACCACACACCACCTCGTAATTTACTCCAACATTACTAATATAGTACAACTGGGTGTAGCTTCCTACACAGTAGGCTATTTCTGGAGAGAACTTTCTAGAAAAAAGTAGATGTCTCTGGGCATGCCTTGTAACCTTGTGGCTGTAGCATATATACGGTGTAGGTCCCGTGCACATTCTGGGTACATATTGCTAATCAGCTACACTGTATTGATGTCAATTAGACTATAAATGTTTTCACTGTCAACTTAAAACTGTTTTAACTTATTACTCTGTATCATAATACAGAGAGAGGCGGGGGTACAACCTGGACGGGTCGCCAGTTTGTCTCAGTGCAAAACACATAGACAAACAAGTACTCAAACACACATTCACTCCTATGGACAATTTTATAATCACCAATTGACCTAACCTGCATGTTTTTGAACTTTCAGCGGAAACCAGAGTATCCGGAGGAAACCCACTCAAGCGCGGGGAGAACATGCAAACTCTGCACAGAAAGATCATCGGACCAGGATTCGAACCCAGGACCTTCTTGTTGTGAGGCAACTGGGCTATCCTACGCCACCTCGCTGCCCTCTTTGTAGCATGTAAAATATTTTTTTCATTTCCAATTCACATTTTTTGTTTATTTGCAATAGAATGTTCTTCATTGTAATCAGTTGTTTTATTTTAATTCATTCATTCATTCATTTTCTTACCCGCTTATTCCCGAATCCGGGGTCACGGGGGTCTGCTGCGCCTATCCCAGCACATATACATTCCTTCACCCTAAAAAGAAAAACTGTTGGTTTGCACCAGAGACACTGTTCCTTCTACAAACATTTCCTCAAGAAATAACACACAATTTGAAAATCATTGCAGTTGGTGGTTACCTGGCCATCAGATCCTTATTTGGTTCCTCATTAAACTAGAAACTAGAATATTTTGGTTTGTTGTAGAATTACATTATTCCAGAGACAAGAGACTCCAACACTGTTTCAGCATGAGTACAAAACCTCTGACCTCCATTATCACATGCTGAGTTGTTATTATTAGAGTGGAAAAAAACAGTGTTTGACACAAAGTCCTGATCATGATGGTTGTCTATGTGTAGCCCTGCGGTGGACTGGTGACCCGTCCGGGGTGTACCCCCCCTCTCGCCCTATGTGCGCTGGGATAGGCGCCAGCAAACCCCGTGACACCGAATTAAGGAATAAGAGGGTAAGAAGATGAATCAAATAATGAATATTATTATAGTTGTTATAGGTCAGCACAGTGGTGTAGTGGTGTAGTGGTTAGCACGGTTGCCTCGCAACAAGAAGGTCCCAGGTTCGAATCCCTGTGGGTTTTCTCCGGGTACTCGGTTTCCTCCCACCATCCAAAAAGATCATTACATTGATTAGTAAATCTAAATTGCCCATAGGAGTAAGTGTGTGAGTAACTTACTGGTAACCTGTCGAGGCTGTACCCCTGCATTTTAACCAATATTATAAAAAGTAATGTCCAAAAAGGCAAAACATATTAGTCTCTGTGTCTTTTCCTTTTAATAATCTAGTCCTTTAAACCAAGCACAAGCTGTACAGCTCTACATCTATCATTTTATCTGTTTCTGGCTTGTTCTATCGCTCCCTTTCTTTCTTTCTCTCCCACTTGATATTCTCTTTATTTTTGCCCTTCTCTCCTCTCCTGTTTATTAGTAGATAAGCAGTAAATCCGATAAGCTTTATGCATCTATAATCAGATTCCATTCAGTCAGTGAGGCCAAGAACAGCTGGTTGTTGTTCTTCAAGAAAAGAAAGTTTTATTATTTGTAAATAAAATCTATAAAAATATTGCATACATTGTATCCACGGAGGAAACTCACGCAAGCGCAGGAGAACATGCGAACTCATTTGCTGTATTTTCCTACTGTCCAGGGTGTAAAACTGCGTTGCGCTGGGATAGGCTCCAACAAAATCTGGTGACCCCAAATTAGGGAATAAGCATGTAAGAAGATGGGTGAATAATTGAATGAATGAATGAATGAATGAATGAATGAATGAATGTGGCTTGTTGAAGATTCTAGATATTTTACAGAATTCAAAGATAAGCACAGAAACAACACAATTTTTTTTAACTTAAACTTAAAACATATATAAATAGTTTTTCTTTCTTTGTAACCAAATTACTAACACAAATACATAAAATATACATAGTAAAATCCCATATCCCATCTTGGAAGTTTGGGGTCAGAGCGCAGGATCAGCGATGATACAATGCATCTTGAACAGGAAGTGTTAAGAATCTTGCTCCAGAACTCAACGACAAGTTTGGCTGTGATGGGGCTTGAGGTCTTCCTTGGTGGTAATGGGGTTTGAGTCCCAGTCTCTCGATTAACATCACTAAGTCACCATTGACCCATACTAAATAAACACATTTACACAATATAATTTTAAGAAATAAATAAAATCAAAATAATATATTTCAGATTATTATCCTTACAAAAATATAAATGTATTTTTTTGTAATATTTCAGGATTTTTATTATTTGATTTAATTAAATGTTTAATATGGGGGTCATTTTCTAGTGTGACTACTCTATCAGCATGCTCACAGCCAATCATCTACCTGTGAGTGTTACAGCGTCAGTGAAGAAAACAATCATCTTTCACTTCCTGAACACGTGACGTGCCGTCACTTAGCAACCGTCACAAACTCAGGAAGTTCTTACGCTGAAAGAGAGAGAGAGAGAGAGAGAGAGAGAGAGAGAGAGAGAGAGAGAGAGAGTGAGTATCTTAATAACGCGTACTGGTCGCGTTAGAGAATGGTGAAGCAGACTATACAGATATTTGCTCGCATTAAACCAACAAAGAAAACAACCGCGGTGAGTAAAAAAGAGGAAAAGCACGTGGAAACTGAATCTATCTATCTATCTATCTATCTATCTATCTATCTATCTATCTATCTATCTATCTATCTGTCTGTCTGTCTGTC